>LPNX010972648.1:108964-187364 GCA_001517045.1 Pseudotsuga menziesii
ATGCATTTGAATACCTGCATCTGCACAATAGTTAATAAACTCATTCTTGACATACTCACCACCATTGTCAGATCTGAGTGCTTTGAGTTTTCTTCCACACTGGTTTTCAACCAAAGCCTTGAAGACTTTGCATAGGCCAAAAA
Organism: Pseudotsuga menziesii; assembly: GCA_001517045.1. Lineage (NCBI taxonomy): Eukaryota > Viridiplantae > Streptophyta > Pinopsida > Pinales > Pinaceae > Pseudotsuga > Pseudotsuga menziesii. The sequence goes on from LPNX010972648.1 coordinate 109,108, forward strand.
CTTCTGACTTGTGTTTCATGAAGTGAACCCAACAATACCTAGAGAAATAATCAATAAAGGTCAATGCATATTTGTCCTGACTCATGGAAATATGAGGAAATGGGCCAGCAACATCACTGTGAATCAGCTCGAGGGGTGCAGAGGCTCTCTCATGGCTGGCTTTCTCAACTTTGTGCTCTGGGTGTTTTCCTAGGATACAGCCTTGGCATACTCCTTTGGAAAATTTTATCTTGGGCAACCCTATGACCATATATTTCTCACTAAGATCAGATAAATACTTGTAATTTAAATGGCCAAATCTTTCATGCCATAGCTTGCTAGCTTCATTAGCATGGATAAGAAGAGCAGAGGGGTTAGAGTAAGGCAGGAAGTGTGAAAACATGTATACCTTTTGAGCATGATTCGCTACTCCTTTTGCAATGATTCTTCCACTTGAGATTTCTATGATCTCAACTTCATCTGGTGAGAATGTGACTTTCTTAGGAGACCCAGTGTGGGTCATCTGGTACACTGATAGAAGGTTGGAGGCAAAACCAGGGACATACATCACATTGTTGAAGTTACCATGATCAAGATCTATCCTTCCTTTGCCTTTTCTTTCAGTGAGAGAGTCATCTCCCAGTACAATAGATGGTCCTTTCGACATATCTAGTGAGGAGAAGGCCTCCTTAGTCGAAACCATGTGTCTTGAAGCTCCAGAATCTATGATAAAACTGGGTGAGCTTGATGTGCTAGCAACTAGAGCATGAACTCTCTCTCTGTCATCGAAACTTGATCCTCCTTCTCTCTTCTTTGAGCCTTCTGGAAGGGAGATGCCATTCTTCTCCAGGAGATTGGTTAGCATATCAATCTGCTTTTTCATACAAGAACTTTCAGTGTGATTGCCCTTCGAACAGTATGAGCACTTGTTCATATCACCTTTGTTTTTCTTCTTCTGGGTATTTTTCTTGGGACCTTGTTGATACTCTGGAGATTGCTTCTTGTCTCTTCCTTTCTCAGGTGGCTTTTTAGCTTTCTTCTTGCTTTTTGAATCCACCCTTGAATCTCCAGCAATCAAGGCTTGATCTTTGGATGGTTTGATGGTGCCCATCATCACCAGCTTGTCTTGTTCTTGTGTGAGAGATTCCATGAAATCTGCAAGGCTGGGCATCTTCCAGGTTCGAGCTATGAGTTTTGTGGCATAGAAGGTTGAAACAAAGACTAAGTAGTCAGGTCCTAGCTTCGAGAGGATGGCCAATACGAGCTGCTCATCTTTCTTTTCAATACCACACTGTTTCAGCTGCAAAACTAGTGCTTTGAACTTGGAGAAGTATAGCTGCAGTGATTCAAAATTATCAGGACTCAGGGAAATCAATTCATTTTTGATTTGGTGTCCCCTCATCTCATCTGTCTTTCTGAAGAGTTCATAAAGTTTCTCCCATACTTGATCCGGTGAAGTTAATCCATTGAGATGGAAAAAGAGGTCTCGGGAAATACTGAGACATAGGAGGCCATAGGCCTCATCTCTCCGATTGTGCCATTTGATCTTCTCTGCAGTAGCATTGGGCTCTGCTTCTGTAGCCATAGTCACCCTATAGAGGCCTTTCTCTCTCAACAAGATCTCCATCTCTGCTTTCCATTCAAAATAGTTGAAGGGAGTGAGGATAGTTTTCTGTGAATCCATAGCTTTAGAAAATCTGTCCCGGCTGTAAGTAGAAGGCTCCCAGTCTTGATGTCGAACCTGCAAAACAATTTTTGAAGGGGAGTAACAACCTACAATGTCTCTGATACCATGTAGAAATTCAGGCCTGCAGTAGATTAATTTCACCCACAGCAATTAACAATTAATCATGCAAAATTATCAACAATGGAGACTGAATATGGAGCTGTAACACAAAATTATATTAACTGAGTGTACAATAGCCAACCCTGTAATAACATAGGCTACTGAATAAATAGAATACATGAGCAAATCGAATGCATAAGGAAGCATCCAAATCTAGCATAAAGTAGGCTTACCCAAAATAGGCAAATCCCCCATAGGTGTAAAAAGCTGATCCCAAATCTATCAAGGACCCCATGAATTAGCAAGGGCACATAGGCAATCTAAAGAGTGGTCAAATGGAATCTCATACATGCTTTTTCATGGAGGAAAGAGTGGAGGAGGAATAGGCAACAAAGCTGATTCACCTCACCTAGTCTTGCTTTCCTATGTGCCTTAAAACACTGAAAAAGAAGGCAATAAAGCAGAAAAAGCAGAAGGGTGCCTAGGAGGCTAGGAATAAAGAAGATTTGATTCCTAAGGATTTCCCAAGCACTACATGAGTCAATAATGGCAAGTTTGACCTCTATGGATAGGCAATTAGCAACTTACACATGGTGGGACTCATGGACTAGGCAAATAAGACAAAAATAAATGAATTAATGTCTAAGTGGGTAAATACTATGGGTTGATTATTCTAACAACATCTAAACATGGAAGGAACCTAATCCTCTCACCATGTCAGAATGGCTCTCGGTCTTCATCATTTTCCCTTAGAGGAAACCTCAATCTAGAGAACACTAAGATTCTCCCTGAAGTACTCAAACTTCACTCTAGCCAATGGCTTTGTCAATACATCAGCTATATGTTCCTCCGTCGCAACATAATGGAGCTTTACTGCTCCTCTCTGCACCATATCCCTGATATAGTGATACTTGATCTCAATATGGTTTGACTTGTCATGAATCACTAGATTTTCTGACAACTTTACGCAAATCTAGTTGTCACAATGTATACAAGTAGCATCCAACTGGAGATCAAATAAATCAGACAGTAGCTTCCTTATCCATACTATCTCACAACTAGCTGAACAAACTGCAACATACTCTGCTTCAGCTACACTTAGTGCCACATGGGATTGCTTCCTACTAAACCAAGAGATCACACCTGATCCCATACTGAAGCAGCATCCTGAAGTGCTCTTCCTATTGATGGAAATACCTTCCCAATCTAAATCAACACAACCCTCTAGATTAATATTCTAATTTGCCTCATACTTGAGCCCATAGTCAACTGTACCCTTCAGGTACCTCAGAATATGCTTTGCAGCAATCAAGTGAACATGTCTTAGATCTGTCAATAACTAGCTCAAGGTGTTCACAGTAAAGCAAATATCTGGTCTCATATTCATCAGGTACATCAAGGACCCAATCATCTGACGATACATCGTAGCATCAACCACTTCTGATGAAGCATCACTTAATAGTTTCAGGTTCGATGCCATAGGTGTGGTTATGGCCTTGCAGTCCATCATCCCAAATCTCTTCAGGATCTCTATTGCATACTTCCCTTATCCAAGGAATATTCCATCCACATTTTGCCACACCTCCATGCCTAAGAAATAGTGCATCATACCGAAGTCTTTCATTTCAAACTCAGCAGTAAGTTTCCTCTTCATATCAGCAATCAACCCATCCATACCTGCTACAAACAGATCATCCACATACAGTCGGAGTATCACTGGGTTGCCATCTTCAACCTTGTAGTAAAGGTTGGAATATGATTTACTCTTGGTAAAGCCTGAATGTAACACCCTGTTTTTGACCCCGATGCATTAAATATACAGGATACATATGTTGTCAATAATCATGGTGAGGAGCTAAAGGCAAAGGCCCCACCATCAATTTGGTTATGTTATGTTTCAGATTGGAATGGTCGCCAATGGTATATCGGGACATACGGCATATATTAAATTGTGGCATCATGTAAATGTGCATTTTAATTAAATAACCCCAACCAGCTATGTTCACTACAACCATATTGAAAAGCGCATGATTTCTTAAGGTTAAGGGGGGAATTTCTAAACCTAGACCCCATGGGGAAAAGCCATGTGTCAAACCTTAAACCCCTATTTAGTTGAGGCAGTTAATGTTGGGTAGGGGTTGGTGCCAGGCTTTCCCCCACGTTCCTCCACAATTGGTTCAGTCATGCATGGGATGGGAGTGGCCTTCTCACGCACCGTTTAGGATGCTAACCATTCTTCCCACTCTCGGGGATCGTGGCTGTTCATTTTCCTCATGCAGAGTGAGGATAAAATTTATTACAATCCATTGGGTGGGGGGATCGCCCTTCCCTCTCTCACTTCGATTGCTATTTTTTGGTTACGTGTTTCCTTCCATTCACGTAGAGAATCAATTTTCCTTGGGCATTATTGGACTGTGTATTGTTCCATATTTCATGGTGGATCGTGAGATATAGAATATTGCGGTTTCCTCACTGATCACTGTTTTCAATCTCCTCCACACATTGTTGACTGTGTTTTTCCTTCACAGTGTGGTATTTTCTGAAGATTGTTGTGGTTTTCCCCCTACGGGTCATGGGCTATTATTTGCCAAGATTGTTGGACTATGTTTTTCCTGTGTTTTGGCTGTTGTAGGTTGGTGTGGAATCGTCTTGGCCACTATAGGGACAACAACGATTCAAGGAGTTGTTTTCCCCTGTTAAAGCTTGAATAGTTGTTTTCTTGCATGCATGCAGTGGTTTTATCCTTGGACTGCAGTGGAGTGGTGAATGAGGGCCTGATGTGCTTGATAAACCTGGTTGTTTGGGAACCACATAGACAGAGCTAGTGGGATGGTTTTCTTCTCTGCAACCCCTGAATAGCACTAGAAGGGAGATTAGGGTCTGAGGGACTGCGTTGTAGAGAAAGGACTGATTTCCTTGTGTTGGGTGTGTGTGGGTGTCTTAGAAGCCAGGATGGTTCTGGTGTAGGTGTCCTTAGCTCTTCAATGGGCTCACCAGCTTAGCATTTATCCCTTCCAAGCTCTTGGATGGCCTGATAAACCCAAATTAGTTGGCTTGGATGATCTATTGCTTTCTTGATAAACCCAACTATGTTGGATTTACTGAACTGTGTACCCTTGTGGTGTTGTTATCCTTGCCTATGTGTAAGCCTTCTAGTTCCTTATTCTTTGGGGAATCATGCTCGGATCAGGAGTGGAAGCGTTACGGAGAGACTAAAGAGTACGTGGGCCTATGGTTGGGTGGAACGTTGCAGTGACATAGCTGGTTCCGGAGCAAGTTCTTTATAAGATAAGTATTCTTGCCTAATTTGTGTTTGTAATCATATTTATTATTGATGAATGATGATGTAAAATGTGGAATGCTGATGGATATTTTTTGTTTCCATTGTGTATATGAATTATTAATGCATCGTAGTATGTTTATGTTTTAAGTATCTTGCTTCAACATTATATGTATGTATGTTCATGTTCATGGGGCTAGATGCCCGGATGATTTGATGTATCGTAGCATCCTCTTCGCCAGTCGGAGGGTCGAGGATGTTACAATGTGGTATTAGAGCCAAAGCTGCAGCATGGGCCTGAATGGGCCATGAAAGATCAGATAGCAGAGGTAGGTTTCCTTCTTCCCAGCAAAGATTAGAAAATTGTGACAGGAAAATTCACAAAAATTTTCTAAATGCTAGAATTGTCGGCTCATCAGAAAACTTAGTGACAAGTTCTTCTGATGTAGTGGAGCACTTAGTGGGAAGGCCACCCAACGGATGGTAATCAGAAGGAAATTGATGAATTGCATTCTTCACTCATCGTCCCATCGAAAAACCTAGTGTGAAGTACCTCCGACACGGCGGAAGTGTTAGGTTGAAGCCCACCCGATGGTGGAAGGTTTGCAAAATTTTTCTTAAGTGTTAAAATCGTCGGCACATCGGAGAAATCAGTGATAATTTCTTTCGACATAGTAAAAGAACTAGTATGTTGATCACCTAAATGAGGACAGCCGGCAGAAAAATTTCTCAATTTCGCTAAGGTTCGTCGGTCATCAGTGAAGGATAGAGAATGGGAGAGCCGCAGTTTCGGCGGAGGTCAGCTGAAGACCGCCGAAACGCCAACTCCACTTAGTGGAAAGAACCTCCGATGTTTTGACTGCCGGTGATTAGCAAAGAATAGGAGATGGTTGAGCCAATGAAGTGGCGGAAGAGAAGACTAAAGAAAAACTTTTTGGAAATTTTTCGAAGTCATAAAATCGTCAGCGATCGGCGATGATTAGCTGATTGCATCGTCGATGCCTAGAGGATCAAGTCACCGATGTGGCGAAAAGTTGGCGACTACATTGGAAGAGGTTCGATGATCTTGCACTGCCATTGCAGATGGCTAGACAACTATGCTTCCGATGGGTAGAGCCTCCGACTGCCGATGGCATAGGGGAAAGTCGTTCCGACAATCGGCGCAGCAAAAAATTTCTGAAAGTTTCCTAAGGAACGGGATCATTGGCAATCAGAGAAGAATTGTTGTTGACATCACCGATGAATAGTTGCAAGAAGAGCCAATGTGGCCGAAGACAAGGCAAGAAGAAAATTCAAAATTTTCTCTAAGGCACGAGATCATCGGCCATCGGGAAATGTTAGTTGTACGAGTCACCGATGAACATTGGAAGGAATTAGTGGATCGGATTACCGATCAAAAAAGGTTCAATGAAGGTGAACCATAGTTGTGGATGCCTAGTTGTCCATTCGATGCCGCAATGAACAACTGCTCCAACCACCGATGAGTTCCTTGCAGAGACCATAGTGACTCTGCTACCCGCCGTTGCAGACACATAAAGAATTGATCACCCGACAAAAAGTGCATCCCAGTGCTGATGCTCTGGAGACTACTTGCTCTAAATGCCGACAAAGTCATGAGCTACGAAAGACATAGAAAGATCATGGGACGTCGTTGTGGAAGCCAAAAGGACTAAGCATCCGATGCGCAGAACACCCGACCGCCAATGCAGCGGTTAGTCTATGTCATTGGCGATGAAGTTCAGAGCAATAGATGATTATGGACCCGATATGGTGGGAAAAATTAGAACAACGAATCACTGATAAAAAAAACTCGGAATAGTAGACCACTGCAGGCCCGATACGGTGGAAGGAAATAAACAGGAAACCCACCAATATAGAAGAGAGAATTAGATGTTCTAGCCGCTGACATGCCATAGGTTTATTGAAGAAAGGACCCAATGAACATTCGATTTTCTCGCTGATGTAGATCAGGAGTTTAGTTAGTTTTCCTGTCGAAACACCAGAGAGAAATAAATGAACAAACCGCCAATGAACTAGGTGTTTTAACCACTGAAGTATCAGAAAGATAGTTGGGAGAGGGTCCAATTGGGGCCAAAGGAGATTTGGTTTTTGAAGAGAACTTCTCAGTGATTTTTCAAGCATTTTTCAACTGCGTTTTGAGTAGGCTTTGAACAGATTATCAGTGGTCACAGGGCTGAAAAGGAAGAGGAAATATTGTGTTTTAAGCAAAATTGTGGTTTTATGAATTTCCAAAAGAGGAAGGTAAGTAGTTTTGATTTATATTAATGATATGCATCTAATAGTTTGCTACTAACACATTTGTAGAATTAGAGACAACTTCCAAGAAGAACAGTAAAGTGAAAGGTGGTTCAGCCAGGAGAACCCATGATGGGTATGATGCTTAGGATTCTTACAAGTGTGCAGGAGATGCCATGGGAGAAAATGTCCAGAATGGAAATGATGACATAGAGTCTAATGGAAGGAGATTCCAAGAGACACCCATCGGATGTTGCAGCCACCATGAGAAGCTTGATTAAAGCTCGAGAAGAGAAGCATCAGCTGAATGCTTCCATGTTGCAGAGTTTGACAGACTTGCAAAGGAAGATAGACTCTGGATGAGGTATAGGAAGATGAGAAGGTAGTAAGAGCGGTACTAGGAGAAAGAAAAGGACTTCTAGTGGATCATCTGACTCTAAAGAATCTAGTGGGGATACAAGTTCATCTTATCATAAAAGGAAAAGAAGAAGACACCATAGGGATCGCTCTTGGGATGAATTTAAGAAGGCTAAACCTCCTACATTTGATGGTGAGATAAAGACGGGACAAGAAGCTGAAGCTTGGCTTCTTGGGATAAAGAAGTAATTTCAAGTGCAGGATTATTTAGGAAACATGAAAGCAAGAATCGCCATATTCAATCTGAATGGAAGAGCATCCATTTGGTGGGAACACTTCAAGCAAGTAAAGAGGATCAGTGGAAGGAAACTGAAGTGGAAATAGTTCAAGAAGTACTTTAGGCAGAAGCACCTCTTTGACAGGTAATATGATGACAAGATCAAGGAGTTCCATGAGCTGAGATTGGGACAACAGACCATGGATGAATATGAAAATAAGTTATTGGAATTGTTGAGGTATGTTTGATACATCCGAGATGAAAAATTAAAGGTCCAACATTTTATGAATGGATTTCCTCAGTCTTACAAGGATAGGATTGAGTTTTATGAACTAAGAAGTCTTGAAGAAGACATAAGGAAGGTTGAGTATTTCTATGAGCAAAACAAAGGGAAACCTGATTACCATAAGGCATGGAAGGACAAGAAGAATGAGAAGTTTGACCAAAGAAGGAAAGGTTTCAAACCTTCTTGATTCAGGAATCAGAAAAAGCAACCATCCCAAGCTGTGAGTAATCTAGTTGGAGTGACAAGTGGAAAGCATAAAGAGCCACACCAGAATAAAGGTCCACTCAAATGTTGGAAATGTGAAGGACCCCACTTGCGCAGATATTGTCCACTTGAGAATGAATGTGTAAGGCCAGCTTATAACATTCAGGGAGCAGAAATAATGCGTCAAGTAGCAAGGGCAGTCCCTAGAATTTTTGCAGCACTGGAGGAAAGCCAGGCAGATCACCAGTCAACTATGGTTGAAGTTGCAGGTAAGATTGTTGAACAATCTGTTTCTATTTTGATTGACCCTACATCTACCCATAGTTATATCACTCCTAGGTCAGTGGATGTTTGTGCTTTTAAGAAGGTAAAGAAGGGGAAACCTTGGTTATTTTAGCTAGCCACTGGAACTAAGAGAAAAGTCAGTGAATTGGTAGAGAAATGTCCATTGGTTATGAATGGATTAATCACTTGTGTAGATATGAATGTTCTACTGCTTGGTTCCTATGATTTTCTCATTGGAATGGATTGGTTAGAAGCTCACCAAGTGAAGCTTGACAAGACTTTTGAATGCATAGATGAAGAAGGAAACCTAGTAGTGGTGAAAGGTATTCCAAAGGTAATTTCAATAAGGCAGGTTTCAGTAATGAATTTGAAGAAGTTCTGTAGGAGAGGTTTCTAGTTGTATGCAGCTCATATTATGGAACCAACAAGAGATGAAACTCCTAGGTTGGAGGACTATCAGGTGTTATAGGAATTCAAGGATTTGTTTCCTGATGAGATTCTAGGGCTTCCTCCCAAGAGGGACATTGATTTCACCATTGAACTTGTGCCAGGAGTAGTACCAATGTCCAAGACACCCTACAGGATGAGTACACTGGAGATGCTAGTGTTGAAGATGCAACTGAAAGAGATGTTGGAAAAGAAGTATATCTGACTGAGTGTGTCTCCTTGGGGAGCACCGGTTCTGTTTGTGAAGAATAAAGATGGTACATTCAAGTTATGTATTGATTACAGATAGTTGAACAAGGTTACTATGAATAATAAATACCCTTTGCCTAGGATTGATGACATCTTTGATCAAATGGGAGGGGAAAAGGTATTTTGCAAGATTCACTTGAGATCTGGTTACCATCAGGTGAGAATCAAGGATGAAGACATTCATAAGAAAACCTTCAGGACAAGGTATGGACATTACGAGTTTGTAGTGGTACCATTTGGTCTCACAAATGCACCACTGCTACATTTACGTGCCTCATGAATAGTGTCTTAAGCAAGTATTTAGACAAGTTTGTTCTTGTGTTCCTTGATGACATTCTTGTTTATTCTAAGAATGAGGAAGAACATGAAGAGCATTTGAGATTGACATTGCAATTGCTCAAGGAACATTAGTTGTATGCAAAACTGAGCAAGTATGACTTCTATAGAGATAGAATTTACTATTTGGGTCACATTATCTCAAAAGAGGGTATATCAGTAGACGTTGAGAAAATTGAAGCCATTATAAATTGGCATACTCCAAGAAATGTGACGGATGTAAGATCTTTTATGGGACTTACAGGATACTACAAGAGATTCATTGAGGGATTTTCCAAGGTTGCACATGCCATCACTTCTTTTCAAAAGAAGGGGATAAAGTTTGAATGGACTTCGAAGTGTGAAGAAAGCTTCCAGCAGTTGAAGAATATTCTCACCAGTGCACCAGTCTTAAAAGTTGCAGACCCAGAGAAGGATATTGTGGTATGTACCGATGCATGTGGACAAGGGCTTGGAGGACTCCTTATGCAGGACAACCACGTAATATTTTATGAGTCAATAAAGATGAAGGAGCATCAGAAGAACTATGCCAGTCATGATCTAGAGCTTGAAGCCATAGTACATGCTCTTAAGATGTGGAGATATTACTTGATGGGTAGAATATTTGAGCTCAGAACAGACCATTGTGGTCTGAAGTATTTGTTTGATTAGCCTACTCTAAATGCTAGGAAAGCAAGATGGCTGGAATTTTTATGTGAGTTTGATATCGAAATCAAGCACATAAAATGAAAAGAGAATAAGGTAGTTGATGCACTTAGCAGGAAGGTATGGGAAATGCATGTGGCATCTCTTAGTATTTGCCAATCAGATTTGAGGCAACAGATTGCTAATCATGTTGTTGGAGATCAATTGTATGAGCAGGTAAAAGACAAATTGCAACAGAAAAGTCTTGAGAAGAGGTATGAGGGATATAAATTGGAAGAAGAGGGACTTCTTACTTATAAAGGCAAAATTTATATTTTGAATGTAGCTTATTTGAGGAGAGTGGTTATGCATGAAATCCATAAAGCTCCATATTCTAGTCACCCAGGATACCAGAAGACAATTGCTATAGCTAGAAAGTAGTACTTTTGGCCAGGAATGAAAAAGGACATGGCTGAATACATTTCAAGGTGCATGAAAACTCAACAGGTAAAGGTTGAGGATCAACATCTAGCAAGTTTGTTACATCCTTTTCCAGTCTCGGAATGGAAATGGGATGCTATTTCCATGGATTTTGTTACAGGAATGCCGATGACTTGGAGACAGCATGATTCCATCATGGTTGTGGTAGACAAGTTGAAAAAGGCAGGACATTTTATACCAGTGAATTCTACGCACAAGACTGATGACATTACAAAGATTTTCATGAAGGAGATTTTCAAATTGCATGGATTGCTGAAGGAAATAGTTTCTGATAGGGATGTCAAGTTCACTTCCAATTTTTGGAAGGGATTGTTTACGGATTTGGGTACAAAGCTAAACTTCAGCAGTGCCTACTATCCTTAGACAGATGGGAAGATAGAGAGAGTGAATCAGGTGCTTGAAGACATGATTTGCATGTATGTGATGGACAAACCAACCAAGTGGGAATATTACTTACACTTGATAGATTTTTCTTACAACAATGGACAACAGGCATCCTCGGGGATGATTCCGTATGAAGCTTTGTATGGAAGAAGGTGTATGACACCAGTGACTTGGGATAACCCAGTGAACAGAGTTGTGCTTGGACCAAAATTGCTTAACGAAATGGAGCAAGAGGTTGTAAAGATTAGTCAGAATTTGAAAGCATCATAGGGAAGACAGAAAAGCTATGTAGATAACCATAGGATGAACAAAGAGTTCAGTGTTGGGGATCATGTTTACCTCAGAGTGAAGGAAAAGAAGAGTTCCTTGAAACTTGGAAGTTGTGCCAAACTGTCACTTAGATATTGTGGGTCGTTTGAAGTGCTTGAAAGAATAGGTCCAATTGCATATAGACTTCCATTGCCTGCTAGTACTAGAGCTCATAATGGTTTTCATGTTTCTTTGGTTTAGAAATATGTACATGATCCTAACCATGTGATAAATTGGGATGTGATTCAGGTGGAACCTGAGGGCGAGTTCCAAATCGAGCCAATGTGCATCCTCGACAGGAAGGTCACAATGCTCTAGAACCGAGCCATAGTGTAGGTAAAGGTGCAATGGGAGCACTAAGGACCTGAAGAGGCTACGTGGGAGCTGGAGGATGCCATGCGATTAGCACATCCATTTTTGTTCAATTCTACAGAACACTGAGGTGGTACCAGTGTAGCATTTTGTTCAAATTTTGTAAGAGCACTGAGGATAGTGCTATTGAAGGGGGAGGGGAATGTAACACCCCGGTTTTGAACCTGATGCATTAAATATACATGATACATATGTTGTAAATAATCATGGTAAGGAGATAAAGGCAAAGGCCCCACCATCGATTTGGTTATGTTATGTTTCGGATTAGAATGGTTACCGATGGTATATCGGGACATATGACATATATTAAATTGTGGCATCATGTAAATGTGAATTTTAATTAAATAACCCCAACCAGCTGTGTTCACTACAACCATATTGAAAAGGGCATGATTTCCTAAGGTTAATGGGGTTAATGCTAAACCTGGACCCCATGGGGAAAAGCCATGTGTCAAACCTTAAACCCCTGTTCAGTTGAGGCAGTTAATGCTGGGTAGGGGTGGGTGGCAAGCTTGCCCCCACATGCCTCCACAACTGGTTTAGTCATGCGTGGGCTGGGAGTGGCCTCCTCACACACTGTTTAGGATGCTAACCATTCTGCCCACTCTCGGGGATCATGGCTATTCATTTTCCTCATACAGAGCAGGGATAAAATGTATTACAATCCATTGGGTGGGGGGTTCACCCTTCCCTCTCTCACATCGATTGTCGGTCTGTGGTTACGTGTTTCCTTCCATTCACGTAGAGAATCAATTTTCCCTGGGCATTATTGGACTGTGTATTGTTGCGTCTTTCATGGTGGATCATGAGCTGTAGACTGCTACGGTTTCCTCACTGATCGTTGGTTGCAGTCTTCCCCATGCATTGTTGACTGTGTTTTTTCCTTCACAGTGTGGTATTTGACAAAGATTGTTGTGTTTTTCCCCCTGTTGTTCATGGGCTGTTATTTTCCGCAATTGCTGGACTGTGTTTTTCCCTTGTGTTCTAGCTGTTGTAGGTTGCTATGGAATCGTCTTGGCCACGATAGGGCCAAGAATTATTCAGGGAGTTTTTTTCCCTTGTAAAAGCTTGAATAGCTATTTTTTTGCATGCACACAGTGGTTTTGTCCTCGGACTGTAGTGGAGTGGTGAATGAGGGCCTGATGTGCTTGATAAACCTAGTGGTTTGGGAACCACATAGAGAGAGCTAGTGGGATGGAATTCTTCTTCACAACCCCTGAATAGCACTAAAAGGGAGATCAGGGTCTGAGGGACTGCGTTGTAGAGAAAGGACTGATTTCCTTATGTTGGGTGTGTGTGGGTGTCTTAGAAGCCAGGCTGGTTCTAGTGTAGGTGTCCTTAGCTCTTCAATGGGCTCACCAGCTTAGCATTTAGCCCTTCCTAGCTCTTGGATGGCTTGATAAACCCAACTTGGTTGGCTTGGCTGATCTGTTGTTTTCCTGATAAACCCAACTATGTTGGCTTTACTGAACTATGTACCCTTGTGGCATTGTTATCCTTGGATATGTGTAAGCCTGCTAGTTCCTTATTCCTTGGGGAATCATGCCCAGCTCAGGGGTGGTAGCATTGATGAGAGACTAAAGAGTACGCGGGCCTATGGTTAGGTGGAACATCGCAGCGATGTAGCTGGTTGCGGAGAAATTTCTTTATAAGATAAGTATTCTTGCCTAACTTGTGTCTGTAATCATATTTATTATTGATGAATGATGATGTACAATGTGGAATGCTGCTGGATATGTTTTGTTTCCGTTGTGTATATGAATGATTAATGCATCGTACTATGTTTTATGTTTTAAGTATCTTGCTTCAATAATTATATGTATGTATGTATGTATGCATGTGCATGTTCATCGGGCTAGATGCCCAGATGATTATATGTATTGTAGCGTCCTCTTCACCGGTCGAAGGGTCGGTGACATTACACCAAACTGGATAGGAAAACATCAATTCTACCGTACCATGTCTTCGGTGCCTGTTTCAAACCGTACAAGGCTTTCTTCAATCTACATACATGAGACTCTCTGTCATGTGTCTCAAAGCCAAGTGGCTGCTCTACATACACTTCCTCTTCCACTACACCATTCAAGAAAGTAGTCGACATCTATCTGGTGTATATTCCATTTCATCATTGTAGTCAGAGAAAGTACTGATTTGATTGAAGTGTATCTGGATATAGGTACAAAGCTTTATTCATAATCTATTCCTTCTTTCTGGGAGAAACCTCGAGCCACAAATCTTGCTTTATATTTCTCTATGCTACCTTCTGCAACATGTTTGATCTTGTAGATCCATTTCAAAGTTACAATGGACTTCCCTTCTAGTCTTGGGACAACATCCCAAATATCATTCTTCATGATCAATTGACACTCTTCGATCATAACATCCTTCCATTCTTTTTGTTCTGTCACTTCTTCATAGTTGGAAGGTTCTGTATCAATAATGTCACATAGTAAGGCTACATAACAAGAACATGATCTAGTTCACTTTCTTCATCTAGGTGTTTCTTCTGAAGCTCCATATCTTTTTGCATCTTGGATAATTTCTTGTACTCAAGAAGGTTTCCTGTTATGAGGATTCTTCTCCAGAGGTGGATCTATAGGTCTTTGTGGTTCTTCACATTCTTGATCTTCTTCTTGAGTTTCTTCATTCATTGTTGTATCATGAATTCTGGGAGCCTCTGCTTCTTCAGGTTCTTCAACAAGTTTCTTTCTGGATTTTTTGTAAGCTATGTTGTAAGCTGTGTCTTCATCAAATGTCACATCCCTGCTGATGTCAATCTTCTTGAATCCTAGGAAGTATATTATGTAAGCCTTCGAGCTTTCAAAGTATCCCACAAATATACCCTTCTTTCCTGAAAGATCTAATTTTTTCCTCTTCTCTTTTGGAATGTGTATGTACATAGGACAGCTGAATATTCTGAGATGGTTGACTTTTGGTTTCTTGCCAGAGAATACTTCTTCAGGATTCTTGTTCTTGAGTACTCTATGTGGAGTACGGTTCTGTACATACACCGCGGTTCTGGCTGCTTCTACCCAAATATGCATAGGAAGATCTTAATCATGAAGCATTGCTCTTGAAGCTTCCATGATAGTTCTATTCTTCCTTTCTGCAATCCCATTCTGTTGTGGATTATAAGGAGTGGACAACTCCCTCTTAATCCCCGAGTCTTTGCATAACTCTTTGAATTCATTTGATGTGAATTCTCCACCATTATCTGATTGAAAGGTCTTCATCTTCTTTTCAATGTGGTTCTCAATAAAGGCTTTGAATTGTTTGAATTTGTTGAACACTTCATCTTTGGTATTCATGAAGTAAACCAATGTGTTCCTAGAAAAATCATCAATAAAGGAAACAAGGTATACATACCCGCTTAGAAAACTTGATTACATTGGACTGCATACGTCGGAGTGAATGATTTCCAAGATTGCTTTGTTTTTCTCTCACTACTTGGAAATGTCTTCTTTGTGTTCTTTCCTTTCGCACATCCTTTGCAAACTCTGTCATTTTTTCTTGAATTTATGGAAGACCTTCAACAACTTTGCTTACAAGTGGTAGTTCTCTATAATGCACATGTGCAAGCCTTCTATGCCAAAGTTCATTTGTCTCTATTGTGTCATGGACCAAGGCTTGCTCTATATGGCCCTTCAATTTGTATAAGCCTCCTTCTTGTTCCCCAATCACTACTGCATCATTGATAGTCTTTCCTTTTGGCCACATGATGGCTTGACCATCTATAAATACAACCCTCATTCCTTTTGCATCTAATTCAGATATTGACACTAGATTCTTCTTTAGTCATGGTACAAACAATACTTCCTTAATTGTCATAGACTTTCCAAATTCTAGCTTGTATGAGGATTCCCCACTACCTTTTATTGGATACTGGTAGTCATCTCCAAGTTTCACCTTGTGAGGTGATTCATGTTCAGATAATTTCACAAAGGATTCCTTGAATCATTTCATGTTCTTGGAAGCACCATTGTATTTAATCCAATCATTGCTGCCATGTGTGATAGTTCTCGTAAGAGTGGAAATCAAAACATATCCTTCATCACTTGAAGAATCATCACTGACTTGTCTGTTTCTCTTTGTGGAAGGTTCATCATCCTCTGCAGCATGAGCATGATGTCTTCTATTATTTCCCTTCTTCTTGTGAAAGCTACTTTTATTCTTAGGACAATCTCTAGTAAAATGTCCCTTTTCATCACATGTATAGCAAACGTATTTAGACAAATCTCTAGCCTTTCTAGAGTTATTCTTTTGATGAGATTACTTGCTTCTGTGGTGGCTAGATATAGATTTCTTGGATTGTACTGTGAGAGCTTGATATTCACTTCCCATCTTTTCTTCTCGAGCTTCTATTCAAGCTTATTCTTGAGAGAATTCTTCCCATAGTCTGCTGAACTTGACTAACTTCTTTCTCACATAGATCCCTTGAATAAAGGAGTCCCATGATCTAGAGAGACCATTCAAGGTGGTCATTACAATATCTACATTCTCCACTTCTTCATCTACTGCTTCCAATTGTTCTTTGATATGAGAAACCCTTGTAAAGTAAGACTGGATGGTCTCTACATTTTGGATCTTCACATTCTTCAACTGGTTTCTCAGAGTCATCTTTGTGTTTATGTTCTTCCCTTCAAACAATTTGGTTAAGGCATCAAACATAGCTTTAAGTGTCTTTAGGGAGGACACCTGTGGTATGAGGTGATCCTTGATTTAATCAACAATAATCCTATTTTCCATAACCAACTTCTTCTTATGTAAGGCCTTAGCCTTATCTCCCTCTCAAACTGGAACATCCTCACTGATATAGGAGTCCAACTCATTTTTTTCCAAGACCAGGGAGATCCTATACTTCTAGGCTCGGAATTTATCAGCTCCCTCAAGATTTTCATCAAGCTTGGTATGATGAGACATATTAACTAAGAACCTCAAATCGAAATACAAAATATTTAGATCTTACCAAGTCAAGATGTCAGATCTGGATTTGGAGCTGAAATCTTGCAGTGCTAGTTTAGGAGCAGATTAGGGTTTTTCTTGTCCAGAGTTCTATCCAACCAAATGCTTTGAAATTGATCCCTAAATTTTATTTTGGGGAGGAGATCAATCCAGGCCTGGGCTCACTGAAAAATCCCTCTTCTTTGAAAATCCCTAACTTTCGGCAGTAGTTTCGGGTCCAAATCTGAAAAACCTTAGAATTGGAATCTGCTCCGACATAAATATGCACCCTAAGGAGGAGAGTTAATCCAACCCTATTTTGCTGAAAATATATGGATGAAGATCCACAAAGTAGGAATTCCTAGTTCCCACAACTGCACAGTGTCTTCTTCTCAAGCTAGCTCTGATACCATGTTAGATTTTTAACATTAAGCTAGCATAACATTAGGATCTTTAACTGAGAGAACAACAAGCACAACAATCAAACACAAGAGACAATGAACACAGTGTTTTTTCCTCAGGGAAACCATAAATGGAGAAAACCCCGCAACTTCCTCAGAAATAGAATCAACACCAAGAGTAAAACCCCAAAACAGTAAGATGATCTCCCGACAACAGTAACCTCTTTCTTCCTAGCCCTAGTGTCTTCTTCTTCCTTAGCTATGTGCTACAACTGAGTGTGAGTGAGTGTGTGATAAATAGAGAGGCTCACTCTCTATTTATACTAATTCTCGACTTGACTAAACCCAACTAGGGCCAACTTCACTAGGTGAGTCTAATAACCCCAGTGCCCCAGAACTACGGGGACTTTAACCCTTAGACAATAGGAGGTTTACCCACAAAGACTTGACATGACTTTTTTACATTATAGATCCTCCCGGTCAAAACATCAGGGCATGACATGACTCAATTACATTACAGACACATCCTGGAATAAACATCGGGGTACAAGACATAAAATATATGAGTGAATACATTACGAAGTTACAATTACATCAACAAATATAGGCAATAGTTATGTCTTAGATATTTCTTGTTAAGGAATTGATCGTATGGTTGGGATTGAGTCCACCAACATACTAGTGGTTTACAGACACTGATAGATGTATAATATTTTGAAAGTATAACTTTAAAAAAAGTTACAAGGGTTAGAATGGTTCATACCTCATGCATTGAAGGTTGATCCAAGTTTCCTTTTTATACCTCCTTTTTATCTCCAACCAAGAGACCTACAAAACAAATCCAAACCTTCCTCAAACTAATTTTTCCACATATAAAAGAATGATAATCAAGATAATATGAAACCCTAATCTCATCAACATCAACATATGATCACAAGATGAGATTCAATACCCATTACACAATGATTTCGAAAGGGAAGAACATCAAATATTTATTAATTAATAGAAGAAGTACCTCATGCAAGGCACCTCGTGAAACCTTCGATCTGGATCTCTTGCTTCTCTCGACCAAGATTTGCAATAAAGGTAGATGACAATTAAGGAAATGGTGGGGGGAGGGGGGATGAGTGTCCCAATTCCATTAGCATAACAATACCAAAGGATAAATCCCCTTTATGGTCCCCTCTCCATCTATTATATAGAAATATGAATAGTTAGGGTCAAGGATAGGTCAGTTACAACAAAGAAGGCAGTTCCAAAACCACCAAAAACACCCGAATTTCAAGAATTTTATATATTTTGAACACTTTAAGGGATATATGCGGGTATCCCACTAGAAAATCACATATACAAATTTGAAAAACATAGGTTTATCACTAATGACTCACGTATGGGTCAAAAAAGGCATTTTTCAGGGTATTTGCAAGAATTTTTAGGAGTTGGTTTGTTCTGCAAAGTTGTTCCCTGGTTCGATACCTTTCAAATAGTATAGAAAAGAGATTAAATGGATCTACAAAACTTATTATATGGCCCTTCCATCCAGAAGTTTCCTTTCAGTGACTAACAATAGTTTTCAAGAAGTGTCTTCATGCGACAAAACATGTAAATGTCGTCACGGATGGAGAAGTGCCATTTTTGGCTGTAACATATGCCCCCTAATTATTAGTTTAGAGGGGAAGATGATAAATGAAATATGCTATAAATAGGTAACGGTTGACTCATGGATTCGAAGAAAATGGTGAATCCAAGATCATAGGCTCGAATGAAGGTACCTGAAAGAGAGATAAATTTCATGCAAAATGATCTTTAGTACATACATGTCCATATAAAAGTGATCTCCAAGAAGATATAAGGTGTATCCAACATGTGTATAAATGATGTAACTATCATGGTCACACAATATGTCAAAAGGAGCCATGTGAAATCTAAAGGAGTCATGACCACAAATAAACAATGTAGATCCATGCTCAATAATATATCATAGCCAAAAGAATACAAGGTGGATCTTTGTCTCAACAATTGTCATATGAAGTGTGACAAGGTCTTGCACAACTCAGGAAATAGAAAAATATAATGATGCTACTATTGACCCAAGTTCTTCAATCCAACCTTCCCAAAGGTATGAATCCTAACCATGTGAATAAATAATTTGACATCGAACATGGAGGAAACCGTTTGATTACCGGTAATGGATGAAAACCGTTAAAAAATGTGAGGGAAACCATCAATAATGAAAATGGTCCTCAAGCTACCTTGTACATTATAACAATTGTGAATAAATGGTATTGAAGTCGAGCACTTGAAGAATCCATCGAGTAGGGAAAATTAAGTTATTCCCACTACCCAACAGCAAGGGAAATTATCATTGATGACTTCAATCCCCAAGGTCCTAGCATAAACTATAAATATCATTCCTAGAGCAAGATGTGTTGAATTTGATAGGAATATATCTGTTGTAAGGAAGGCATTAAATAATCTTCCATCATCCAACATGAGGTAAATCAAATATTGATTGGATATAGAACTGGTACAAATATTTTCAACAAGCACTGCCAAAGTATTGATGTATTGAACTGATACCATGGAGTGACCGACTAAAAAGGTCAAGGAAACTGCAGAATGGCCGACAAAGGATTTATCCTTAAAAAATGAGAATGGAGCAATAGTGACTTAGGCAACTTTTCAACACCAAGGGACCAACGATACAAATCTGCAATGTAGGAGACATTGATAGATTGTCCATATAATTGAAAAAGTAACTAACCCGAGGAGTAAAAACTTTGAGATTAGGCTTAATCCTAAGGAAACAAAATAGAAACTAAATGTTGATAGACTAAAACTAGTGCTTTGTTCAAGGATGAAAAGACTTGTTTCCATAGTATAAAATACATTTAAATGAACTTCCCTTTCCTTCTTTCTTGTAAAGGTTTCACGAGTCTAAGAAAACAAAGTTGGGACCTTCTTCATTGTTAACAAGCTCAAAGAAGAGATAGAATAATGGTTGCTAAAGCACTGATTCATGGATTTTACAAGCCCAAATTAGTGGATGCTCAATGAAGTTTTCACAATTTGAGAGTCTGAAAATTCCAAATAACGCAATACGGGGGGACTTTTTCGTAAGGTTAGTCTCCTAAAACCAAAAAAGTATAAAATTATCCAGAGGGGAACTTTATATCTTAGGAGAGCTAAGATATTCCTTTTTCATAGTTACTCATCAAGATCTGAAAAAGGGTTAAACTATCACCATACTAACACTCCATCAAAAGAAAGCATAAGGATTTAGTTTAACGAGCATGAAGGAAAGAAACATCACTCGATGCTTTTGTCCTAAAGTTTTAGAGAGAATGACAATGGAATAAAGAACGCTCGAAATATTTTTAAACTAGGTTCCTTTTTCATAAATTTAGTCTCCCGGGCCAGAAAAAGAGACAAACCTATAACTGGGAATACTCATCCAGCCACAATCTACTAGAGTATTCATTTTTTGTTAGTAATCCACATGGTCCGAAAAAGGGTTAAACTTATACCAATGTGGATGTTCCTTCACATCCTTTAATGAGTATGAAGAGACACACAATCTCAACAATCTAGTTATGTAAGGATTTAGACCAAATCTTAAAGGTAAATCCATACCTTTCCCACAAAGTTTTAATGACCCCATAAAAGTCAACTCATGGCCTCCTTACTATTTTTAACAATATCGAAGGAAAGACGAAAGAATTCTCTAAATGTGAGGAGACAGGTGTCAGAGGCATGTGGAACTAGTTCCAAGCATGAGGAACAAGCCTAAGCATAGTGCAAGGTGTTAGTTTTTCAACATTTAAGCTAGCATTATGTTAGGATCTTTTCACTGAGAGAATAACAAGCACAGCAATAACATAAGCACATCACATGAGACAAGAGACACAAATATTTTTGATCAGGGAAACCATAAATGGAGAAAACCCCACAACTTCCTCTAAGATAGTATCACCACAAGATGTGAAACCCAAAACAGTAAGATGTACTCCCAACACAGCAGTAGCCTTCTGTCTTCTGTCAAGCCAAAGAATTTCCTTCTTCAATAGTGCGCCACACTTGAGAGAGCAAGTGATGTATTTCAGAAGTGATAAATAGAGAGACTCTCACTCTCTATTTATATTCATCCATTCACTTGAGTTTCATTTCACACGTAGGCTCAACCTAATAATTACTACTTGAGCCTACACCTTAATTAGTGTATAATAACTCAAGTGCCCCGAAACTGTGGGGACTTACCTAATGACTTGATATGACTTGATTACATTATTAATCCTCCCGATCAGAACATCGGGGCATGACTCAAATACATAATGGATACATCCCAGAAAACATGACTCAAATACATAATGGATACATCCCGGAATAAACATCGGGTTACAATATACATAGAAGAATACATTCCGAAGTTACATATACATCAACACTCCCTCTTAACAAGGAAGGTATTCTTTCGACACAATTTTCAGCACTAGTCTTCTTCTCTATAATTGGATCATCTCGTCTTCAAGTCATATTTGTCTTCAAGTCATATTTGTCTTCAAGTCATATTCATCTTCAAGTCATGTGGATCTGGATCATCTCTCGATCTGGATCATCATCACTGGATCTGGATCATCACTCGATTTGGATCATATCTAGTCATCATCACTGGATCTGGATCATCACTCGATCTGGATCATCATCACTGGACTGGATTTGGATCATCTCTCGATCTGGATCATCTCTGTTGGATCTGGATCATCACTCGATCTGGATCTGTCGGAGTCATTATAACTGGATCTGGATCATAGCTCGATCTGGATCATCTCTGGTCATCATCATGTGTGAACTATCTCGTCATGGGAAGTTCTACAGAGCCATCCCTTTTTCATGCTGGTTGTAGGCCTAGCCACCAGGTAGGTCTTCGCCCAGCACTTACATCTGACCTACTCATCAGAAAGGCAAGCCCAGCACTCACATTTGATCATGTAGTGAACTACAATCACATCAGAAAGGCCCAGCACTCACATTCACTAGCATGATAGGACATCACATCACTAACATCTGTGAAATGGCTCTGCACTTATATCTGACCTACTCATCAGAAGGGCACAATCCCATCCAGGCTGGAACCACATCCTGCCACACTGATGAAAGAACCCTGTTCTTTTCACCCAGGCTGGAACCACATCCGCCACACTGATGGAAGACTTTCAACCAAGCGGGAACCACAACCAACACAATGATGAAAGAACTCTGTTCTTTCCACCAAGGTCGGAACCAAATACGCCACACTGAAGAAAGATTTCTGCACTTACATCTGACCTACTCGTCAGAAGGGCATGCACTCACATCTGACCTGGTAGGAACTGAATCCTGCACCCTCGTCAGAATGGCCCCCAGTCCTAGACTGAGCTACCTGGTAACTGACCAAGAGCCTCCACTCTCCCGGAGAGTGGTAGTTGCCCTTACATCTGTCCTACTCGACAAAATGGCCAGCACTCACATCTGTCATGGGAGGAACTTAATCCTTTAGCCATGACCAGAATGGCTCAGCCCTTACATCTGACCTGCTCGTCAGAATGGCTCCCTCAGTCCCTGACTGAGTATTCCTGGTAACTGACGAGGTGCCTCCATTCCCAGAATGGCAGTTAGCACTCATATCTGACATGGAAGGAACTGAATCCTCTCACCATGACAGAATGGCTCAGCCCTTACATATGACCTGCTCGTCATAATGGCTTTGAATCTCTAGCACTCATATCTGACATGGAAGGAACTGAATCCTCTCACCATGACAAAATGGCTCAGCCCTTACATCTGACTTGCTCGTCAGAATGGATTTGAATCTCTAGCACTCATATCTTGGAAGGAACCTCAATCTGGAGAACACCAAGTCTCTCTCTGAAGTACTCGAACTTCAGCCTAGCTAATGGCTTCGTCAATACATCAGCTATATGTTCCTCCTTCACAACATACTGGAGCTTCACTGCTCCTCTCTGCACAATATCCCTGATATAGTGATACTTGATCTCGATATGCTTCGACTTGTCATGGAACACTGGATTCTCTGAAAACTTCACGCAACTCTGGTTGTCACAATGTATACAAGTAGCATCTAACTGGAGATCAAATATATCAGACAGTATCTTCCGCAGCCATACTGCCTCACAACAAGCTGAACAAGCTGCGACATACTCTGCTTCAGCTGTACTCAGTGCCACACAGGATTGCTTCCTGCTAAACCAAGAGATCACAACTGATCCCATACTGAAGCAACATCCTGAAGTACTCTTCCTGTCGATGGCACTGCCTGCCAAATCTGAATCAACATAACCCTCTAGGTTAATCTTCTGATTCGCATCATACTTGGGCCCACAATCAATTGTACCCTTCAGGTACCTCAGAATATGATTTGCAGCAATCAAGTGAACACTTTCTCGGATCTGTCAGGTACTGGCTCAAGGTGTTCACAGCAAAGCAAATGTCTGGTCTTGTGTTCATCAGGTACATCAATGACCCAATCATCTGACGATACATCGTAGCATCAATCGACTCTGATGAAGCATCACTCAATAGCTTCAGGTTCAATGCCATGGGTGTAGCCAAAGCCTTGCAGTCCATCATCCCAAATCTCTTCAGGATATCTACTGCATACTTCCCTTGCCCAAGGAAGATTCCATCTGTACTCTGCCATACCTCCATACCTAGAAAGTAATGCATCATCCCCAAGTCCTTCATCTCGAACTCAGTAGCAAGCTTTCTCTTCGTATCAGCAATCAACCCATCTGTACCTGTCACAAATAGATCATCTACATACAGTAGAAGAATCACTGGGTTGCCATCTTCAACCTTGTAGTAAAGGTTGGAATCTGCTTTACTCTTGGTAAAGCCCAAACTGGATAGAAAGCTGTCAATCCTGTCGTACCAGGTCCTGGGTGCCTGTTTCAAACCATACAAGGCTTTCTTCAATCTGCATACATGAGACTCTCTATCATGTGTCTCAAAACTGAGGGGCTGTTCTACATACACTTCCTCTTCTACTACACCATTCAAGAAAGTTGTCTTGACATCCATCTGGTGTATATTCCACTTCATCACTGTAGCCAAAGCAAGTACTGATCTAATGGAAGTGTATCTGGCTACAAGTGCAAAAGTCTCTTCATAGTCTATTCCCTCTTTCTGAGAGAATCCTCAAGCTACAAATCTTGCCTTATACTTTTCAATGCTACCGTCTGCAGCATGCTTGATCTTGTAGATCCATTTGGAAGTAACAACTGAATTCCCTTTTGGTCTTGGGACAACATCCCAAACATCATTCTTCGTGATTGATTGATATTCTTCGATCATCGCATCCTTCCATTCTTTCTGATCTGCCGCTTCTTCATAACTGGAAGGTTCTTTTTCAATGAAATCACATAGTAAAGCTACATACCCAGAATTTGATCTGGTCCTCTTTCTTTCTCTGTGATTCTCTTATGGAGCCCCATATCTTTCCGCACCTTGGATAATTTCACGTACCCAAGCAGGTTTCCTCTTATGAGGATTCTTCTCTAGAGGTGGATCTATAGCTCTTTGTGGTTCCTCGAATTCTCGATCTTCTTCTTGAGCTTCTTCATTCATGATTGTATCACGGATCCTGGGTGCTTCTGCTTCCACCTCTTTAGTTTCTTCAAGAGGTCTCTTTCTGGATTTGCTGCAAGATATGCCTTCATCAAATGTCACATCCCTGCTGATGTCAATCTTCTTGTATCCTGGAAAGTAGATTCTATAAGCCTTCGAGCTTTCAGAGTAACCCACAAATATACCCTTCTTTCCTGAAGGATCTAATTTTGTTCTCTTCTCTTTTGGAATATGTATGTACACTGGACAACCGAATATTCTGAGGTGGCTGAATTCTGGTTTCTTACTGGAGAAGACTTCTTCTGGAGTCTTGTTCTCGAGTACTCTATGTGGAGTACGGTTCTGTACATACACTGTTGTTCTAGCAGCTTCAACCCAAAGATGCATAGGTAGATCTTGATCATGAAGCATAGCTATTGCTGCTTCCATGATAGTTCGGTTATTCCGTTCTGCAACCCCATTCTGTTGTGGATTATAAGGAGTGGACAACTCCCTCTTAATCCTTGATTCTTTGCATAGCTCCTTGAATTCATTCGAAGTGAATTCTCCACCATTATCTGAACGGATGGTCTTGATCTTCTTTTCAGTATGGCTCTCGATCAAGGCTTTGAATTCCTTGAATTTGCTGAATACTTCATATTTGTTCTTCATAAAATAAATCCATGTCTTTCTAGAAAAATCATCAATAAAAGAAACATAGTATGCATACCCGCTAAGTGATTTTGATGACATAGGACCACATACATCGGAGTGGATGATTTCTAGAATGATTTTGGCTTTGCTTTCACCGCTTGGAAATGTCTTCTTTGTATTCTTTCCTTTCGCACATCCTTTGCAGACCCCATCATGTTTAGCTTGAATTTCTGGAAGACCTTCGACAGCTTTACTTGCAATAGGTAATGCTCTGTAATGCACATGTGCAAGTCTTCTATGCCAAAGTTCATTTGGCTCTACTGTGTCATGGATCAAGGCTTGTTCTGGATGGCCCTTCAATTTGTACAAGCCTCCTTCTTGTTCTCCAATTACCACCGCATCATCGATAGTCTTTCCTTTTGGCCACATGATGACTTGACCATCTACGAATTCCACCCGCATTCATTTTGCATCTAATGCTTAAATGGATAGAAGGTTCTTCTTCAATCCTGGCACAAACAATACTTCTTTCATTGTTAGAGACTTACCTGATTCTAGCTTGTATGAAGATTCCCCGCTACCTTTTATTGGATATTGGTAGTCATCTCCTAGTTTCACCTTGTGAGGTGATTCATGTTTTGACAGTCTTACAAAATATTCCTTGAATCCCGTCATATGTTTGGAAGCCCCACTGTCTATGAGCCAATCATCACTTCCATGAGTAATGTTACCTGTGAGAGCTGATATCAGAACATATTCATCCTCGCTTGAAGAATCTTCACTCTCATATATGGATCTCTTTCTGGATGGTTCATCATCCTCTGCGGCATGAGCATGATGTCTTCTTTTGTTGCTGCTCTTCTTCATCTTCTTCTGTTTGTTAGGACAATCTTTTGCAAAGTGTCCTGCTTCATCACAAGTATAGCATATGATCCTAGACATATCTCTTCTAGAATTATCTTTGTAAGAGCGCTTACCTTTAGAGCCATGAGGTTTCCTTTTGCTTGACTTGGAGTGAGACTTGGAGCGAACTGTAAGAGCTTGGTATTCGCTTCTCATCTTCTCTTCTCGAGATGCTATCCGAGATTCTTCTTGAGAGAACACTTCCCATAGTCTACTGAACTTGACCAACTTCTTTCTCGCACAAATTCCTTGAATGAAAGCATCCCATGTCCTCGGGAGGCCATTCAAGGTAGTCATCACAATTTTTGCATTTTCCACTTCTTCATCAACAACTTCTATCTGTTCCTTGATTTGATAAACCCTTGTGAAGTATGACTGGATAGTTTCTGCATTCTGAATTTTCACATTCTTCAGCTGGTTCCTCAGGGTCATTTTCCGATTGATGTTCTTCCCTTCAAACAATTTGGTTAGGGCATCAAACATAGCTTTATTTGTCTTGAGAGAGGACAACTGTGGGATGAGATGATCCTTAATAGAATCAGCAATGATCCTCTTTTCCATAACCATATTCTTCTTATGTAAGTCCTTTTCCTCATCTCCCTCTGGAACTCGAACCTCCTCATGAATGTAGGAGTCTAGTTCATTCTCTTCCAGGACTAGGGAGATCCTATATTTCCAAGCTCGGAAGTTATCAGCCCCCTCAAGCTTTTCATCAAGCTTGGTATGATGAGACATCTCTAAATAAGAACCTCAAATGGAAGTACAAAATATTTTAGATCTTACCAGGTTCAAGATGTCAAATCTGAAGCTTGAGCTGAAATCCTACAGAGTTGGTTCAGGAGTAACCAGGGTTTTGCTTTCCCGGAGTTCTGTCCACCCAAATGCCTTCAAATTTTTTCCTAACTTTGATTTTGAGGAGGAGATCAATCCAGGCCTGGGCTCACTAAAAAATTCCTCTTCTGCAAAAATCCCTAATTTCCCACCCCAGTGACAGGTCCAAAACTGAAAAACCTCATAATTGAATTATGTTTCGATAGAAAGATGTGCCCTATGGAGGAGAGTAATTCCACCTTACTTTTGCTGAAAATCTGTGGAGAAAGATCCACAAACAAGGAAGCCCTAGTCTCCGCAGCTGCACAATGTCTTCTTCTCAGGTTAGCTCTGATACCACGTTAGTTTTTCAACATTTAAGCTAGCATTATGTTAGGATCTTTTCACTGAGAGAATAACAAGCATAGAAATAACATAAGCACATCACATGAGACAAGAGACACAAATATTTTTGATCAGGGAAACCATAAATGGAGAAAACCCCGCAATTTCCTCTAAGATAGTATCACCACAAGATGTGAAACCCAAAACAATAAGATGTACTCCCAACATAGCAGTAGCCTTCTGTCTTCTGTCCAGCCCAAGAATTTCCTTCTCCAATAGTGCGCCACACTTGAGAGAGCAAGTGATTTATTTCACAAGTGATAAATAGAGATACTCTCACTCTCTATTTATAATCATCTGTTCACTTGAGTTGCCATTTCACACGTAGGCTCAACCTAATAATTACTACTTGAGCCTACACCTTAATTAGTGTATAATAACTCAAGTGCCCAAAAACTGTGGGGACTTACCTAATGACTTGATATGACTTGATTACATTATTAATCCTCCCGATCGGAACATCGGGGCATGACCACATGACTCAAATACATAATGGGGACATCCCGGAATAAACATCGGGTTACAATATACATAGAAGAATACATTCCGAAGTTACATATAGATCAACACAAGGAACATGAGCAATGTCACATTCTGTCTTTTCTACTCACCGAGAGAGAGGATGCGACTCGACTATTGTTGCTACTGTCAGGATGACAATCTAGACACATGAACAGAATAATAAAATGAATTGAAATAAAATACATATGCAAATGTATATTTCATTAAAATACAACGGAAGAAAAATACATTCAACATGTTCATGATAATTTAAAATAAATACAGTTGCAGAGCTTAAATACACAAGAAATACTTATCTTGAAAAGAATTTGTCCCGTAACTAGCTATGTCATTGCAACGTTCCACCCAACCATAGGCTAGTGTGCTCATCAATCACTCAGCACCATTGCCACCCCCAAGATGGGCATGATTTACAGAAGGAACTAGGGAAGAGTAGGCTCATACAAAACCAAATACACATTAAAACTCAACTAATCCGAACACAATTGGGTTTATCAGGCTGCTAAGGCAGTGGAAAGGAGAATTTCTAAGCTAGTGAGCTCAACCACAGAGCTATGGACACTTACATAAGATCTATCTTGGCCTCCACAATACCTACACATGCAACACATGGAAGTATTCCTTTCACTGCTACACAGTCCCTCAGGCCATACCTTCCCTTCCAGTTCTCTTCAGGGTGTGTATAGAAGAATAACCATCCCCTTTTGATCTCTCTGTGAGGTTCCTCTCTTCACTAGGATTATCAAGCCAATTCTTTCCTCTTCCATTCCTAACGGTTCAGACCAAAGAAAGGATTTACAGAAAAACAAAACACAAGTGTTGGGTATGGACAAAAATGTTTTGCAACCAAAAATGGATAGGAAAATAGGGAAATCAACCCTGGTGATCAAAATTGATTTCAGAAAATGTTTATGGGTAAAAACAACCTCTACAAACCCCCAATTTGTGAATTTTAACTCCGAAAACGTCTATGGGAATTACGGGAGCAAAAACGACCTCGCTAAACCCACAAATTGTGAATCTCAGTTGGCCATTCACTCAGCAATAACATAAATGGATTTCTGGGCATGTAGAAATGAGAAAACGATAGAAAAATGTGGAGGAAATGAAGGGCATGGGTGCATAATGGGATGGGCATGCATTTCATGGAGTTTTCTTTCCCCATAAGTAAAAAAAACGAATTCCAAAAATGATGGCTTTCCCCAATCCGAATTTGAATTCCATACTCTTCTAATCCCAAGGCATTAACTAACTCAACCAATTTTTGGAAGAAATAAATGATTGGGAACAAAAGACAAAATGGGTAGTTGACAGCTTTATGGGTTCTCCCACTGACATTTGGCTTTACCCTATTGGATCAAGGGTTTGAATATTTTCCCTCCCTATTCCTTGTGAAATCATGCCCCCATCTCTTTAATGTTACATTGACATAGCTAGTTGTGGGTATTTTTTATTAATTGCATATTTACATGACGTCCAAAATTATATTGTTCCTAGCTAGCACGTGAACCATTGACAACTATTTTAATTGTTGATACATACAAACACTAAATGCATGCTAAGGCCTTCACCTTTAGCTCCTCTCCATGATTTAATAACGTTATTTACATCATTTACAATTAAATGCAATTAGGTTCAAGACTAAGGTGTTACAAGCAAGATAAGGGCACCCAGGGAGTGTCTCCTCCAAGTAAAGGGTGTCAATAAGAAATGGAAAAATGGTACAAAGATGAGAGATGATGATAGTGGAGATTATGGCTTATAAAATGATCTAAAAGCATAGAATCCAACACCAAGCTCATAAGCGAGAGAATAATACATGCAAATGTGGTTACAGTTTGAATAAAAAGGTGAGGCCAGTAAACAATTGTGAATCCAAATAAGAATCTTGTCACCAAGAAACAACAGTATCATGATCATGTTTAGAAGAAGAGATTCGATACAGGTCACTTTGGTTGAAACATTTGCAACTTTTATATCTTCGACGAAAGGCATAGTCAAGGCAGAATTAATTGAAGAAGTCTCTATAGTGCCAAGGCCCAAGGATTTATAGTCAGTAAGATCAACCTCAAGAGGAAAGATAAAGTTGATAGAGAAAATGGAGTCTACAGAAATAGACTTAGTATCACATGAGCCAAAAATTCTACAAGGAGAACCAAACTCACCATGATCACTGACTTGCTGCTATAAAGACTCAACAATTCCAACATAGGAGGTTCGATCATCATATAGACCATACTTAATAAGAAATTCAGGGATTGATTTAACTATAACTGATCCAACATCCATAATAAGGTTATACTATATCATAGACTCTAGGAAGAATTCATTTGAGGGATGTAAGATATCCCATATAGAACACATGACTAAACATTTAGTTGGATCAATAGGGTGGATATCTAGCTCCAAAGTCCCCATTGGATAGATCATCTAGTCAACTGTTGGGACCGAGTCCCAAAAATATAAGCATGATTGCAGAGGCTTCTTCTCATTTGTAATTGGACACGACATATACGAGGCCACATAATTCACTCGTGGCGGGTAGTATCTACTGAAACAATAGGAATTAACAAAGGATGGACTTGTTCTACAGTCGGGTAAGGATAGGTATCAACAAATTCTATCTAATTGACAGTGAGAATACTTTCATTGTGAGGAAAGTACATCACACAAAAGAGCATAGAGACCACAACTTTCATAGCATATACATAATCACACTTGAGGATCATATTGAAATCCAAGGGGTCCTCTATAACCATAAAATAAACTAAGATGGTATTCCCACCCAAATTTTGACTAGGTCTTCTATTTAAGCCCAATGGTTGATTAACAATCGACATGAGGCTGGGAGATCCCATACCTCTCCAATCACATGTAGATAAAATAATAATAGAGGCTCCTTCATCTACAATACAATGAGAAATCGTGTAGTGTTCAACTTGAACATTCATCTGGAAACGTGCAACTAAAGGAAGGGGTGGATGATTTTGGCTATCCCAATAAAAGTATGTTATCTAAGGGCTTGTATGGGTACCACACATGTTCTATCTATGCTCAATTTTCCCAAGCCCTTCACTATTGAGAGTGATGCTTGAGACAATGGACTTGGTGTTGTTCTCCTCAAGATGAACATCCCATTGTGTTCACCACCAAATCACTTTCCGGTCAGAATTTAGCCACCTCTACATATGAGAAGGAAATCATGACTATTTGGCATGTTGTATAGAAGTGGTGGCCATACCTATTAGGAAATAATTTACGCATCAAGACTGATCACTAGATTCTAAAATATTTCCTAGAACAACAAGTCTCATCCCCAACAAAATATAAATGGAGTAGGAAACTCATGGGTTATAACTTATGACTATGAGATCACTTACAAGAAGGGTAAGGAAAATCTTGTGCTGGATGCTCTTTCCTATACATTTGATGAACCCATTTCTCTTTCATCTATTTCTATGCATATTTCAAACTAGTTACAACTTATTTAGTAAGGCTATGTCAAAAACTCTTCATTATTTGAAATCATCCAATGGTTGGAAAATAAACTTTCTACTATACCACATTACTCTTGGGATGGTTCTTATATGAGATACAAGGGTCATCTGGTTCTTCCACAGAGTACAAATATTCAACAGGATATATTCCATGAACTCCATTCTTTTCCATGGACATGGCACTCTCGGTTCCTCAAAATGTATGAGCAGAAACGGCGTAACTTATTTTAGAAGGGAATGAAATGAAAAATTCAACAGATGGTGGTCGAATATAATACATGCCAACGCCACAAGGGTGAAACAACATTCCTTCCTAGATTGCTCAAAATGTTTTCGATCCCTACAAGTATTTGGACATATAATTCGATGGATTTAATTGAAGGGATCCATAAATATGGAGGGACTACTATAATATTTGTTGTGGTTGATTGGATCTCCAAATACAGTCATTTTTTTTCTCTCGTCCATCCATACACCACCTCCTCAGTCACACAAATTTTCATGGACCAGATATTTTGTCTGCATGGAATCCCTTCTTCCATTGTCTCAGACCGTGATGCAACTTTCATAAGTAATTATTGGACAAAAAAATTTCTCCACACTGGAACCAAACTAAATATCAGTTCTGGATATCACCCATAAATAGATGGTCATACTAGAGTTATCAACAAATTCTTGGAAACTTATCTTCATTGTTTCACCTCTGAACAATGACATCAGTGGGAAAAGTGGCTCCCTCTCACTGAATGACGTTACAATACTTCTTACCATACTACATATAAAATTACTCCATATGAAGCATTTTATGGTCAAGAACCAGTAATGGTCCTTTCATACAACCCCAACAGTTCACCATTTCAGGAAGTTGACACGGTTCTTCGAAACCAAGATCAAATTATTCATATTTTGCAGGACAATCTTCAAATGGAAAGAAACCAAATGAAACAACAATATGATCAACACCATTCTAAGTGCACTTTTCAAGTCAATTATTTGGTCTTTCTTCATCTGCAACCTTATAAGTAATCCTCCTTAAAACTCAAAGGGAATCAAAAACTGGATCTAAAGTTTTATGGGCCATATAAGGTTCTTCAGAAGATTGGTTCTATTGCTTATAAATTGGAACTTCCTCCTTCATCTCACATTCATCCAGTATTTCATGTCTCTTGTCATAAGAAAGTTATTTGAACCAACATCAGAGCACAAAATATTTTACCAGAACTGGATAATGAAGGATCAATCATTTTGGATCCAACAGCCATCCCCAATAAGTGCAGTCGTTAGCTTTACTCTTGATCCATCACAGTGGTATTAATTTAGTGGAATGTCATGCAACTGGAGGATTCTACATAGGAACCACTCCTTCATATTCAACAAAAATTTCCACATCCAAAGCTTTAAGGACAAAGATTTTTCAAGAGGGAGGGGATGTTAGGAACCTGTGTCAACCCTTCTCTTTACTTTGTTATTATATTTTTGTTGGATTCATATGCTTTGTAAGTCATCCCGGATTATATTTTATTATCCCTCATTCAAGGAGATTAGAAGTTTTTTAGATTAGACTTAGTATATAAGTACATGATGAGGCAAATGAAAGCATCCACGAGTTATTTTGTATTTAGCTTGCTCGAAGGAGGTTTCCCCCTCAAAGTGGCCTATGATCAATAAAATATCTTCTATGCTTTTCTATTTCTGATATATCATGCATTTTCATTTTTTATTGTAGGATAATCCTCATAGGATCAGATTGGTCCTAACTTCAGTCTGTAACTGCTAACAGAGGATGATCAACACCTTGCAAAATAAGGTCATGATAAGGAAGGAGGTAGGGTGAAGAGAAAGAGACAATACCAAAGTCTTCATAAAGGGCTTACAAATGAGGGTAAGATAACATTCAAAGGGAGACACCACTTCCCAGTGGTCTTACAAAGCAAAGGAACCCATGAGGACCCCAAAAACAACACCATATCACCCCAAATAGGCCCAAAAAAGTGAAAAAAATGTTGAAACATGGAATACGCATGTTTCCTATAGGGAAAATTTTCATATGATACACATGCATACCATTACAAACTCATGTATAGGTTAGGGATACACTACTGTGCCATCCAACAATTGTGTATGGGTGGTGGAAGGAATAAAAAGGTCAAACTTAGCCTCAAAACAACAGGGAAGGTTCCTAAAAATGATTAAGGATGACTCTAAACCTGAAAGAAGAACTCATACCTTCAAATACACTAGAAAAACTATACAAGGATACCCCAAAATAGACAAGGTATCCCCAATAAAGTCGCCAGTTATGTTGTTAACGAATTGATCTTATGGCTAGGTTTGAGGCCACCAACATACTATGGGTTTACAGACTAATGTATAAGACTTTGAAAGTATAAACTTAAACAAGGTTTCAAGGGTTATAAGGGTTAATACCTTATGCATTGAAGGTTTATCCAAGTTTCCTCTTTATCCCTCTTCTTTCTCTCCAACCAAGAGACCTACAAAAAAACTTCAAACCTTCATCAAACCAATTTGACCACATGTAAAACAATGATAATCAAGATAATATGAAACCCTAATCTCATCAACATCAAAATATGATCACAAATGGAGATTCGATATCCCTTACATAATTATTTGGAAAGGGAATAACAACAAAATTTTATTAATACCAAAGGCTAAGTCCCCTTCATGTTCCCCTATCCCTCTCTTATATAACAATCTGAAGAGTTAGGGTCAGTAATAGGTCAGTTACAACTGAGGAGGAAGTTCCAAAACCACCCAAATTTTCATAATTTATATTTTTAACCACTTTATGGGATATACGCGGTTTTCCCACTAACAAATCATGTATACAAAGTTGAAAAAAATAGTTTTCCCACTGACAAATCTCGTATCGATCAAAAGGAATTTTCAGGGTATTTCCAATATTTTTCAGGAGTTGGTTTGCTATGTAAAGTTGTTCCTTGGTATGATACCTTTCAGGTAGTCCAAAAAATAGGTTAAATGGATCTACAGAAATCTTGATATGGTCCTTCCATCCATAGGTGTCATTTAGGTGACTAATAATAGTTTTCATGAAGTGTCATCATGAGACAAAACATATAAATGTCATCACAGATGGATAAGTGCCATTTCTTGCTATAACAATAGTCCTAAAATTTCTCTTACTTTTTCGATTCTATGAATGTATTTAAGAGAAGTTATGATATTGAGAAAAGGGATTCTTTTTCATTGGAGAAGGATTATTGCAGTATGTTGCACTCTAAATTGTATGACTTTTTAACCTGCTACAATCGGGTATATATTTATTTCCAAACTGGGTAATGTGAGAAGGACAAATTTTTTTGCATGTAATGATTTGGTGGGTATCAGATACAAATTTTCTTTGTTATTTTGTGTCCTCCATTGAGTTGTGTGTTCACTAATTCACATTTTCTTAAATATTAACAATATTTTTTATTTGTATGTTATAATGAATGATACTATTAATTCACATGAATTTGTTCACAGGGTTTATGCTTGATGTTTCTTTGGGAATTCGATGGCTTAGTGACATATTAATTCTAAAATAAATCTTGATTTATAATCTTTTCCTTTCATTAATATCCCAGTAGGTTTCCCTGCTAGGATCTTTTAATCATATAAAACTTATTAAACATATTTCTTATCAGAGTCACTTATAATAAACCCACAAAGAAACTATAATTCTCTTTTGAAGAGAGAAACCCTCATATAACGGAGGATTAAATCTATCCATAGAGATCATCCCAAATGACTTGGAAATAGGAATATTTTTTGGGAAATATTTTGAGGTTCTCATATCATATTCTTTGCCTTTGCATTAACGTTTAAACTTGTTTTTAGGAATCAAAAAATGGTGCTAGAAGGAGGGTAGGTAAGTAATTAATGGTTTCAAGGAATAAAAGAAAAAATCCTCCTCATTCCCCGGTTGCTACTAGGAGTTGTGTAATCCCACCATCCACATTCATTGTTGCTGCAATTTCACAACTGAAACCATTTTGACACTCACCCCATAGTCCAAAAATTATCCAGGTGTTCTCATTTTACCCATGCCCCAACATCAAGATTCCACACTTCATCCTCTAGCTAAGAACGCTTAACACACCTTTGCAATTCCTACCATAACCAATATTTTGTTGAACAATTTAACCAATGCTTTAGGGATTTTGTGAATAGTACTAAAAGATATGTAGCAAGTTTTTCAATCAACCCTGAATCCCAATATTTCATGCATTTAGTTCCCCACTTCAATCCCTACATATAGTTTTGAAAGACCCATCGAATTATGGTTTCATTGTAGATCTTAGTTTTTTTCTATTTGGATTTAATTCAAAAGCACGAGGATCATACCAACCTCCATCAACACCTAGTTCCCCACTTAGTACTCGTCATGGAAATAACTATGGAAATAGTTCTTCTAATAATCATACCTCTAGTTCATCTGAGGAAGAAATAAGTCCTCTCCATATGTATAATAATCAAAATATTCCCTGGATCGATCAAGATGCAGTATCAGTTCCAAGTGTGCAACATGCATTACCAAAAAACCCTCAGACGTTTTTTCCCATTTCATCTTGGTGATATGAAACTAACTAATGATCACATCAAGAAATTTATGTTAGCAATCCACTTATGTACTGTAATGCATGAAGATGTGGTATGTAGGTTGTTTCCTTACACCTTTGAGGGTAAAGCTTCAACATGGTATTTTTCTCTTCCTCCCCAAATGATAAATTATTAGAATCAATTCAATAAACTATTTTTGGAAGAAATTGGTGATGACAAAACATGATAAGATCAAGTAATTGAGTTATCTACAATGAAATGTAAAACAAATAAAGGAAAAATATTTTAATTAAATATTCCTAGCACTTAAAAAATAGATTCTCGCTAAATCAATGTCTATAGAAAATCACTTGGTATCATATTATGTAAAAGATACAGAAGGAAAATCTAAACATGGACTTGGAGCATGGTGTGTTTTAATTGATACAGAAGGAAACAAAACTATATATCTTGTTGATTAGTGTTTGGATGTACAAACAATGTGGCTAAATATGAAGCCTTAATTCAAGGTATTATAAAATCCTTTGATTTAAAAGATAACTTTATCAAAGTTTTTGGTGACTAAAAAATCATTGTTATACAAATAAGAAAAAACATTCACTATGTATCAACACATTTAAAGAATTATCAAATAGATTCTTGGGATTTTATTAATCATTTTGAATCTTTTAACATAAACTTCATCCCTAGAGCACAAAACTTTGATGCATATTTCAATAGATAATGTTGCTTCTATATTAAATCCTACAAAACAATTTGCACTAGATGCATTCTCTGTTGAATTAATATGCATACCTTCGATACATTACAATATCACAAACTAGAAAGTGTTCCATGATGATCAATAATTTGTCAATTTCGTGATAGCCAATTGTTGGTAATAACTCCCGATTGATTATTATTCCAATGCAAATGCCTATATTTATACAAATTACATGGCGGTTGGGTTTCACCTTCCGCTCAGCCTGTTTAGATTCCTACTATTTATTTATTTATTTATTTACATTATATAACCCTAACGGATTATATTCTAACAATCCCCCTCTTAATCCGAAGGGGTGTTCGTAAGTCCGAGCATGTTTCTGAACCTTTCAAACTTTTCTCGTCCAAGCGCTTTGGTGAATATGTCTGCAACTTGATCATTTGTGGACCAATGTCGAAGATGGACTATCTTGGCTTCTACATGATGTCGAATCAAATGATACTTTGTGTTGATGTGTTTGGTTCGATCATGGAATCTAGGATTCTTAACCAGCTTGATTGCAGAAGTATTGTCGACCAGTAATGGAGTGGAGTTCTCTTGTTTTTCTTACAAATATTCAAGTATCTTCCTGAGCCATACTATTTCTTTCGTTGCTTCAGCTGCAGCCACATATTCTGCTTCTGTTGTTGAAACTGCCAGAACTGATTGTTTGCGTGATCTCCATGAGACAGCTGCTGATCCAAGACTCATAGTGTATCCAGAAGTTGATAGTCATGTCTCCTTATCGCCATCAAAATCTGAGTCTGAGTACCCAATAAGTTTGAAGTCATCCACTTTAGAGTACTTGAGTCCAATGTCTTGAGTCCCCTTCAAGTATCTTAGAACCCTCTTTGCAGCTGACCAGTGTCCTTCACAAGGTTTATGCATGAACCTTGAAAGTATTCCAACAACATAAGAAATATCTGGTCTAGTTGTTGTAAGGTAGATAAGACTTCCTACAAGTTGTCGATACTTGGTTGCATCTTCAAATTCTTTTCCTTCGCTTGATGTGAGCTTCATTTTCTATTCCATTGGAGTAGATATAGGATTGCAATCTGTCATGCAAAATTTGTTTAGTAGTTCTCCAACATATTTTTTCTGAGATAGGAATATGTACTTAGGATGTTCAGTGACTTCAATTCCTAAGTAATAGTGGAGATGTCCCATATCTGTCATTTCAAATATCTTTTTCAAATCTCTCTTTATGGATGATATATAGCTCTCATTGTTCCCTGTCATCAAAATATCATCTACATACACCACAATATACAAAACAGATATTCCAACTTTCTTTATAAACAGTGTTGCATCATCAAGATCAAAATGTTCGAAATTTAACTTCAAAAGATGCTCAGTTAACTTTTCATACCATGCGCGAGGTGCTTTTTTTAGGCCATACAAGGATTTGACAATCTTGCATACCTTTTGTTCTTTTCCTTTCACAACAAATCCTTCTGGCTGAGACATGAAGACATTCTCTTTCAAGTCTCCATTCAAGAAAGCAGTCTTCACATCCATTTGATGAACTTTCCACCCTTTCTGAGCAGCTAAAGAGAGTAAGGTTCGGATGGTATCCCATTTTGCTGTAGGAGAAAATGTTTCTTCATAGTCAATTCCTTCTTTCTGTGCATAGCCTTTTGCTACAAGCCTCGCTTTGTGCTTTTCAAGTGAGCCATCTAATATGTATTTGTTCTTGTACACCCACTTGCAGCCAATTGGTTTGGTTCCAACTGGAGGGTCAACCAGCTTCCAGGTTCCATTCTTTATGAGTGCATCATACTCATTCTGCATAGCTTCTTTCCACTCATTTCAAGTAGAAGCTTCTTCAAAGGAAGTTGGTTCAAAGTTAGCAGATAAATTAAATTCACAATCAAATGATACATCCATGTCATCACCTGAATTATCTGCTCCTCCTCCATCTTCATGTATTTTCGAACTTCTCGTTCACGTCTTTCCAACTTCATCTAGATGGACACTTTCAAGTGTCTTTGTGGCCCATTTAGGAATCTTCCATGATGGTCCTGGTTGATCAGCTGGTGGTGCTTCATCATTGATTGAGAGTCTTTCAATTCTCTCAATCACATCATCCAGTTGAACCTCTTGTCCAAGTGAAGTAGCAGGAACTTCTTCATGCGGGGGAGTTGGTGCTTCATATGGAAATTCCAAAGGTTGATCTAGAATAGGAATCCCCCCTTCAAGGTTTGGAATTTCATATTCATTTTCATAATAGTTCTTTGGATGAGGATAATTTTCTAGATGATCAAGCTGTCTCTCAATGGACTAGTCATTTTTATTAGTTTCAAGAAAAATGACATCTCTGGAAATAACAAATTTCTTGTTTACCTCATCATACAAACGGTATGCCTTGGAGTATTCTTCATACCCCAGGAAAATGCACTTTCTGCTTCGAGCACCAAGCTTGTTTCTTTGCTCCTTCAGAATCAAGGCATAACAAGTGGAACCAAAAACCCTGAGATGCCTGACTGAAGGAAGATGGCCAAACCACATTTCATGTGGAGTCTTGTCATTAAGAGAATTTGAGGGACTTCTATTTCTCAAATATGCTGCACATTTTACTGCATCACCCCAAAACATTAGTTTTACATTCTTGAAAAACATCATAGAGTGAACCATATTCATTATGGTTCTATTCATTCTCTCTGCTACACCATTTTGTTGAGGATTTTAGGGAACGGTTGTCTGATGTGCAATTCCATGTTGGAGAAGATAATTTTCAAAAGCATTTGAAGTGTATTCTTTTCCATTATCAGTACGAAGTGTACCAATTTTTTATTGTGCTTGCTTTTCAATCAATGCATGAAAGTATTTGAATGTTTGAAATGCTTCTGATTTTGTCTTTAAACAGTAAATCCAACACATTTGTGAGTATTCATCAACAAATGTCATAAAATACTTATTCCCATTTGCTGAAGGAGTTCGCATTGGGCCACACAAATCAGAATGTACTAATTCTAATTTCCTACTTGCTCTGAAATTAGATTCATGGAATGGCAGCTTACTATGTTTCCCTAATATACATGCATCACATTTATTCTTCTCTTTAGGAATGGTGGGAAAGCCAAATACACCATTCTTTCTCAACAAATGAAGACTGTTATAATTTAGATGACCAAATATTGCATGCCACAATGAACTAGATGACATATTACCTTCTCCATGCTGAGAGAGGTAGGCATAGTTCTGAAATCTTGCGGATGAACCCTTGATCTTCAGCAGCTTTCCATCTTCGTATCTAGTCATAATGACTTGGTTTTCAGATGACTTTCTTATTTCAACGATTCCATCAAACATGTGGATGGAATGGCCTTGCTGTCGAATCTCCACCAAGGACAGCAGGCTGCTCTGCAACTCTGGAAGATAGAGAACGTTCTTCAACAAGAAATCAGGGAATCCAGGCATCGTCAGTCGAATGGTGCCCATTCCCTTTGGTTTAATACTTGACTTATCTGCAAAGTAAACTATGCCATCTATTGTTTCATTCAGTTCTTCAAAACAGTCTTTTCTGAATGTCATGTGCGATCTCTGTTGCCAAATTTCTGTGGTGATAGGTTATTGGTTGCACCAGTATCAAGCAGCCAACAATCTTTATAAGATGAAAGAGAAGTCATTTCATTAAATCCAAGATTACAATGTGCAACAATACAAGAATCAGAAGATTTACTAGCATCTTGGTCATCTTTCTTCTAGTTGTGCTTGTCTTTGATGGAGTCCCATGAAGCCCAACACTGATCTGATGTGTGCCCAGTATTTCCGCAACGCTTGCACTGCAAGTCTGATCTTTTGCTTCTGCCCCCTCTACCTCTGAAATTTATTCTTCCTTGTCCTCTCTTGCTGCAGTCTCCCCTGGAAGGGTCTTTGGATTAGTCTTTGCCAACTAGGGCAGCACCAATACTAGATGCCAAAGAGTGCATCTCTAATCTGGAAACTATAA
The DNA here is from genome assembly GCA_001517045.1 of Pseudotsuga menziesii. Classification (NCBI taxonomy): domain Eukaryota; kingdom Viridiplantae; phylum Streptophyta; class Pinopsida; order Pinales; family Pinaceae; genus Pseudotsuga; species Pseudotsuga menziesii. The sequence continues at coordinate 150,053 of LPNX010972648.1, forward strand.
CTTACAAAATGCTTAGAAAAATATATGGGATGCAGGTTTAGATTCCTGCTCCTTTACAGATTACAATATGATTCTGCAAATAATTCTACAGTCCTATCAAAACAATCTTGCAGCTGCTCTATATTTAATTTCAATATATAAATTCTGTGCACTATTCTACACAATGCAAGTCTGAGTCTCTGCACTTTTTACAATACAGTCAATACAAAATATATCAAAATATATATCAGTCACTAGAAATAGATGATATTCTTCAGCATAAAACACAGTCTTCAACTGGATGTTTACAGCAATATTTAGGTTCGGCCTCCATGCATTTCAAAAGCAGTCTTAGTACTCAGTCTCTGAGATTGGTCTGCAATATATAAATCTCAGTCTTCAGGCTCAGCAAGAATACTTTTCAGTATTCACAGTCTGGACAAGGGGCTCGACAATCAAGAACACCACAGCTCGTATCTCAGCTTCACATTATCCTCCAGGTGCAGCGAACAATATTTCACAAAATATGGGTCGCAGTTCACAAAATGTATGATCATACTTCAACGTAAATGGGTTGCAGCAATATATATGTATTTATATATCAATCACCAGTGTTTATATAGCAATAATGGTGCGCAGTCTTCACAAAAAAATCAGTCAGAACAGTGCACAGTCTTCACAAAAAAATCAGTCACCGCATATCAGTCCACGTTCAAGGCAATATATATATCAGCCTTCAAGTGGGATTTTTCTCCAAATACAAATGAAAAAGTTCTTGATGGAACTACAACCAAAGTGCACACTAGCATTCATCGATCATCCAACGCAGGTATTTATTTCATATCAACACAGTCTTCAAGCAAGGATGCAGTCTCCAACGCGGGCTCTCAATGATCCACAACTATCAACTATCAGTCATACCAGTTCCACGATTAGAAGCCAGAATTACATGCATCCAATAAAATGGATCCGCACTAGTTGCTGAATGTATGCCGTACAAGGGCAACTGACTGCATACTGAAAATATGAAAAGTGAGATTACAGTGTAAAGAACCTTCTCCCTGAAGGGCACTTTTCTTTCAGTGGTCTGGACCTCAGGAAAGATTGAAAGAAACAACCTCACAAGATGCAGCAATCTTCAACGGAATTACATCAAAGCTTATATCAGTATATGCAGGTCACAATATCAATGCATATATGAGATATTCATTTTCTGTTCCACGAGGTGGAGGAGATACACTCAACGCAATCTCCACACTGGTAATAACTCCACGCATGTGTAAAATGGGTGGATACAGTTACACAACCTCCATGCTTAGAGCAGTCTTCAAAGGGTCGCAGCTCTCACAACATGAGTCTCACGCTCAGGCTTCATGCAGGTCTCCTCCACGCAGCCAGCGGTCTCTTCAGGCAGGTCGCAGCACAAAAAATAGATGTAGGCTCCACGCATAGCTTCACTCATAGCAGTCTTTAATACACAACACATTCTCTTCTCCACGCAGCATCACAACGCGGGCTCTTCAGGGTTCACAACAGGTCTCCAATAGTGCGCAGTCTCCAATAATGATACCAGCAACAACAGCAAGTCAGAACGCACACAGTATATCAGTCTAGGGTTTGTGCATTCCCAAAAAAACATCATCTCAAATGCATGATGCAGTCCACAATCAAGGAAGCTGGAGATCACATTGGCGTGAGGGGAGTGGTGAACTGCAGGTGAGATGGGTGGATTTTTAGCATAGAAGACACGGTGCCCAGCAGCGATGGGGAATGAAGAGGCGGCCAGCAAAAATTAGGGTTAGGTATTTCAAAAAATTTAGCAGAGAATAAACACAGGCAGAAGGAGTAACGCATACACTGCATGCGACTCGACTGGCAGACTGATGGAGCAGTCTGGCAATGGACTGGCAAGCAGAATGCCAGGAATGGGCAGACTGGAAATAGGCAGGAGTTATGGCAGCCAGGTAGCCAAGCTCTGATACCACTTGTTGGTAATAACTCCTGATTGATTATTATTCCAATGCAAATTCCTATATTTATACAAATTACATGGCGGTTGGGTTTCACCTTCCGCTCAGCCTGTTTGGCTTCCTACTATTTATTTATTTACATTATATAACCCTAACGGATTATATTCTAACACCAATGATACTTTCAAAGTTCTATCTATTGATGAAAACACTCGTGATCAATCATTAATAGAACTTCAAAACCCTTTGAACTCACAAATACTTAATGATTTAATACCCATATCGGTTGTCAGGCTTAATTTTTTTATCATTTATAGGATAAGATAAAAAAATTAACCAATTGTAAAATGAATAGTTCTTGTATGAATTATGAAACAGTGAATTTAGGAGCTGAAAATAATCCTCAGAATATCAAATTAGGTACTCAATGCAAACTTGTAGAAAGAGAGGATTTCATCGAAGTGGTTAAAGAATACAAAGATGAATTTTCTTAGACACATGATGATTTGAAAACATTTGACACTAAAATCGTGCAACACAATATACTTGTGAATCATGATATTAATCCTTATCAACGAAAACTCAGGAAAATGGATCCCAATGTAGAACCGTCTATTAAAAAAGAATTAAATAAACTTTTATCAGCTAGAATAATATTCCATGCTAGGAACACTCAGTGGATAGAAAATTTAGTTCCAGTACGAAAGAGAAATGGAGATATTTACCTTTGTGTTGAATTTTGATATCTCAAGAGAGCTTCAAAAAAATATAAATGCCCAGTACCCCCAATGGAACAAATTTTAGAGAAGGTATTTTGTTCAGAGATGTTTTCATTATTAGATGGATTCTCTAGTTACAATAAGGTTCTAGTCTCCCATTCATATCAATTCAAAACTAGTATCAAAACACCATGGGACACATTTTCGTATCAAAAGATTCCTTTTGGATTAATAAATGTAGGTTCTACTTTTAAGAGAGAAATGGATGTTGATTTTAGGGGCTTACTTAAAAAATCTCTTTTTTTCTACCTTGATGATGTAACCATTTTTTCAAAAAGGAGATAAGAGCGAGTCTATCACAATTAATACAAGTATTGGAATAATGTAGAAAGTATGTCATTTCATTCAATCCTAAACAATATTTTGTTTTGTTACCGAGGGTAAGTTACCAGGTTTTGTAGTTTCCAAACATGGCATAATGATTGATCCGAAAAGAATGCAAGAAATATATTACATACATTTTCCTATTTCGAAAAAATATATGGCGTCATTTTTAGGAAAGATAAATGTTGTAATGATATTTGGCTCTGGTATTTCCCAAATTGTTAAACCATTACAGTATATGATAAAAAGGATGTGGAATTTAAGTGGAATGATGATAAAAAAACAAGATTTTTGTACAAATAGGGAAGCTACTACTGAAGGCCCTGTTGTGATATCCCCAAATTTTTCAAAGGATTTTGCTTTATAAAATTTGTTTCTAACGTTTCTTATGTTGTTGTACTAACACAACAAAATTATGAAGGAAATGAAATTCCAATATCTTTTATGGGCTCTACTTTGCAAGCAGTGAGATGAATTACCCAAAAGTTGATAAGAAAGCTTATGCTATTTACAAAGCAATTATACATTTCAAATATTACCTATATAACTCGCAAACAAAAGTTACAGTCCCTTAATCAATAGTAATAAATGTGTTAATTCAGAAAGACTTAGGAGATAAATGTGCTCATTGGGTTACCATGTTACTAGAATATGATTGGGAAATTAAGCCTATTAAAATTGTTCATGGGCAAGGATTATGTAAGTTAGAAACTTAATCAATAAAATAAGAAAAATACCAAGAAGAAAAATAGGATAATGAGGATAAGTCTAAAGAAGGACAAATCTATATCCTCCCTCATGCAGTAGACTCCTAGTAGAGTGATATTAAATTTCCATTGATTCAATGGTATGCTCCTCAAAACCTTGAGCCCAGGAGAAGGAGAGCTATTAGGATCAAAGATGCTCCCTACCAATTAATCAATGATGTTCTTTATAATAAAAATTGATGGTATATTGTTGTGATGTGTTGAAAAGGATAATACCTACAGAATAATAAGATATTTACATGCACGCCATGCTAGCGGTCATTTTAGAGGAGAGACAATTATGCATAAGATTAGAAAAGAAATATATTATTGTCCAACTCTATTCAAGGATGATCACACCTTTTCTCGCAAATGTAAAGATTGTCAAAAAGCTACTGGAAGAGTTGAGAAACTTGTAGTTCCTTTGCAACCAATTGTTATGGATACTCCTATTCAACAGTGGGTTTGGATATTGTTGTCCCAATAAACCCTCCATCCTCTGTGAAACATATGTATATTATAATTGCTATATATTATTTTACTTGATAGGTAGAAGAAATCCCACTAAAGGTGGTCAACACCAACCAGGAGATTTATTTCCTTGAAACGAGCATTATAAAAAACATTTGGTGTTCCTGAATTCTTAGTTTTTGAAAATGCATCATATTTTTATTCTTTTGATCTTACTCAATTTCCAATGGACAAAAATATTAAAATCAAGTACTCAAATAATTATAGCTATGTACATATAACTATGTACTAAGAGGAGGTTGTAATCGAGTTGGGCGTTGACAACCCCAATGTCAATCAACACTTTTTTTCGGCTAAATTAATAGCAAAATTCGTGAGAATTCCTTGGGGTTAAGCAGAGTGTCCATCATAGGTGCGAAGGGCGGTGGAAGAAGGTTGGAGGGTTGGGGATCCAATTTTCTTCCAAACAAATTTTGACATAACCTAGGTGGATTCCCCCTCATCAATGATGCATCAATGAATAACCAAGTTATGAATCGTGACCAAAAATTGTAAGGAGACGGATGATGGCATCTATGGTTCTCCTTGATCTAGGTCAAAGGTGATCAACCTAGAGTCAAAGGGATCAACAGAACCTAACATGGATAATAGTGCCTTACGTTGTGAAGTAAAAGTTTTCAGGACTTACAAAGCAGACATGGCCATGGGAGACTGGGCCAAGTTGTCAACAATACTATATTTGAGCGTAGCTCTGGAAGTGGCATTGTTCGTGATGCGACGCATAGGAACCAGGGGACTTTGGAAGTCTCGTCGATATGAGGTATTGAAAAATGAAAAGACATATCAGCAGTGGAGTAAGTAAATGTCATAGATGGCTCAACAGTTTCTGTGGTGGAACCATATTGGTTTCGTCGATTCTGGAGGTTGACATCATATGCTAACGTCACAAGGTGATGGACACCAGGATCAATAGGTTGAGCCGCAGGTGGTTGTGGAAGTTTGTAGGGACAAGGGCTGGATTGCAAGCATCCCTTGGTGTCGTAGGGGGTTTTGGAGCACCATAGATGGAGGGCCTGATGGTGCTGGGTTTGGCTGAACCAGAGCAGCCATGTTGGGTTCACTTTGACTATCATTTTGGAGTAAGTGGTGGATGTGATTCAAGTGAGGACATTTATAGGTAGAATGGCCATAGGTGTTACAGATGGCGCACGGATGGTTGTTCTATAACTATGGGTTCTTCCCATGTCTAGTGGGATGTTGGGGATTTTGTGTAGTGGGTTCGACTCCATTATTGTTTAAAGGGTGGATTATTGGCAACCTCCTTGGGTTTGGTTGTTTCGATGATTCCTACATCTTTTATTCCTTCCCTACCCTTGTTGGTTATTGGGGACGGGTTGGTTAGGGAGGTTTTGTTGTGTGTAGACCTATCCTAGAGGAGCAGGAGGAGTTAGGTCCAGAGCCAGAATAGGTTGCATTGGTGGTGGGTAATAAGCAGGAGCAGTTCGTGGGGCTGCAAAGCTAGCCGTTGTCCATTACATGAGTTTTCTGAAAAAGTTTCTCCGTGAATGTGAGGTTTTTGTGTGAGAGGTGCATAGGAAAATGTGGCTTCGGACTGAGCCATTATGCATGAAATATCAAGGGCGTAACCTGGATGTGCATAGGAATGTGTTTCTCCGGAATGAGTCGTTACGCATAAAGGATCAGGGGCATAACCTGGTTGGGAAACACTATGGGTGTTTCCGGGATGGGGTGGCCTTAAATGAGAAGTTGAATAAAAATTAGCATGTTGGGTAATAGAGTCAATAAATCAATCAGCAGCATGAGATTCCCCCAGCGTATCTCGATGTGAGGTGTTGACATGGGCAGCATCAGCTATAATGGTGTACAAGTAACCTGATTGAGAATATATAAGATTGAATTGTTGAGCCTTTAGGATGGCTTCCTCCTCGATTTCTGGGCACTGTGATACCATGTCCTTGGATATGGGGGGAATTAAGGTACTAAGGAACCCATCTAGGAAGATTCTATCATCTAACTAGATCTTACAAAAGCTACGACGATGTTGCCATTCATGGATATGGTCCATGATATGGGTAGTTGTGTTTTGTCTAGAGGATAATATAATTTCTACACCCTCGTCATATCGAACGAGTAACTGGAAGTATTGTAGAAACATCGAGGCTAACGAGAAGAAGTCTGAGTAGGTGGAATGTGGTAGTACCACTTGGCCGCAACACTTGTGAGTTTGTGTTGGAACAAACTCAATCAAAGAGAATCATCCACTATGTTCTTAGAGGAACACCATAAGTGGAATGACATGATGTGGTTTTGGCGGTCCTCTCTCGCATTTCTGTAAAACTTAGGGATGTATGACAAGAGTTTGGTAGTTATAGGATTCCAAAGTGGGTTATGATGAATTGGGTCATTGGTCAACCATTCCAATTTAGGTAGGTTGATACTAGACATACAAGATAGAATATAACCAAAAGTGGATCGTGAAGGGATAGAAATGGTGCTAGCAACAACGATAGTATAGTTCCCATGTGTAGTTGGGGGTTGCTAAGGTTGACTCCCGATAGTGGGAATAGTCACTGGTATGGTAGGAATAACCAGAACAGGCATGGAAGGGCCATTTCCCTCAGGTATAAATGGTGTAATCGTAGGAACCACAATTGTTAGAGTGGGGTCACCACTAGTGGGTAGCAGACCAACAATAGTGTGTACAATGGAAAATGGCCCACTAGTACCAGGACTTGTCAGTCTAGTGGAAGGGACACCCATAATTATGGGTGGAATGGACACAAGCCCACTACCAATCGTACCCCTTGGAAGGGATCATTATGTGCACCAACCATGTAGCTAGATGGGGAAGTGAACAAGGTAGGTTCGGATTGATAGGAATATGAATTAGACTTAAAGGCCATGTGTGGTTTCAAAGTTGGTGAACAATGTCAAATATGGATTCGATGGTAACGGTTCAAAAAAAATGAACTAACGGGTGTGCCCCCTAATCCTATGCGAGTAATGTGGTGGATATATGATGATGTGATGGAGCAGTACTATGTAATGGATGGAAAATCAAGAGTATAAACCGTGGGATCAGAAACCCAACTATAGCCAAGTGTGGAGAAGGAGATCGTAGAAATGGTTGCTCACAGTGCAACAACAATCTCTAAAACCCAACTGCAATAATGGGTTACAATAAGTCGAGTTTACAAGAAAGTGGCCAAGAATCCAACGAGCATCACTACCTAGAAACAAAAATGACTCACTAACCTATGGGGTATGATTCCAAGAAAACTCCTAGATACAAGTTGGAAGGCCCTCACAAATTGTATCCTCAATAGGGTGATGGAATCCTAGTAAGACAATACGAAATGGAAGAAAAAATAGGCTAAGAGAATCCCACTATCGAGAAGAAACTATGGGTAAAAGAGACCTAGAAAGAATGGAAACTAGGATACCTCATTCATGAAACGTCTGGTTGGTTTCCTGGCGCTTAATCCCTTTGGCCCCCGACCCTCAGAAAGGTGATACAAGGAGGACTGTGAAGGGTTAGCCTTTGGTACAATATGGAGTGTGGTATTCCATCTTGACTTTCGGAAACCCTTCTTTGCGGCTTACTCTTACTGAGGAGGGGGGCCCCGATATACTAGCCTTGATCGTTTCAACAATTACAAGAGGTTGTTTGTCTCCTAATGGAAAAAAACTATGTCTCAAGATGTGAGTGAAAGAGGGATGTTGTTTGGATGCCTATCCCTAGTGTCCTAACTTAGCTACAATATTTTTTGTCCTCAAGTGAGGTTACAATGTTGGTTGTATTAAGTTATTTTTAAGGCTAGCTTGGGATCATGAACCATGTGTTTTTGTCTTAGGGTGTGATATCTGTGTAAATGATGTGTATAAATCCCACAATCCTATGGTGAATATGTTCCAATATCACCGTTGGGATGGGGAAATGCAGATAAATAACAATAATGACAGTAAAATATCATGCAAAATCACAATTATTTCTACCAGAATATAAAATAAACATAAGTAAATGGGAAAATAAGGAACTTACCAAGGTGTAGGAAACATACATGGGATCTCGACTACCAAGATAAAATCAATAGGGTCAGGTACAAGGAAAAGAATATTTCAAAACAAACCAAGGGGCCGTAATAGATCATATCTGAAAAGAAACATGTCGGGAAGGGATAAAACACAGACAGGGGGTCTCTAACAAGGATATTAAACACCAAAATAGACTGAAAATTTGTAGGTCGTACATGTCAATGAAATAGGAATGATAGTGGTCACACAAAACTGGGAAATAGTCACGATCGGGGCAGAAAAATAGTCAGAAGAATCAGGTCTCACAAAATAAAGGATTAAGCATGACGGGTCGATCGAAACTGAGTCACAGTAGTGACTGGGGTCACTCCAGAAGTTGGGATAGGAACAATATCGCTTTTTGATCCAATTTACACGTATAAGGGAAAAATGCACGACCTAGGTCACGCTTATCGAGAAAAAATGTGTGACTAGGTCACAACTTTCGACTGGATAGGTGCAACTCAGCCCGAACTAGAAAATTTTTAACATGGTTGTCGGCTAGGGTTGGGGGTGAGGAACTGAAGCTATACTAGTTCGAATATGTAGTGAGAGGGTCATATTTGTGATGGATGAAGGAAGCAAAGGAGAAGAAACCAATAGAAAAACCCTGAAAAAACAAAGATCTGTATGGATTGACCAAGCGGACTTGCCAAATCTGTAGTGGGGATTTCTATGAAGCTACGTGCAAGCACCAACCTTATCTTGTCTAGAGCATAAGGAATATTTCAATGATAACAACATGAAATAAAAATAACAAGAGCAATATTTTTTTTAATTTTCATGGTATATAATGCAAACCAAGATATGACAAAAGATAAATTTTCTGAAATGTTAGGCCACCGTAGGTGTCCTAGGAAATGGTTCCAGAGCTCCATGATTTTGGTCCCCAATCTACTCCACTTGTGGTTATCGGATGCGGAATGTGGATCCAAATGGGTATGGAGAAATCGCAACATACATCATGGGAAATGGTGTGGCAAAATAATGGAAGAAAAATATGTTGTGTGACTGAAAGCAAATGGAAAAAAGTGTTTTGGGGGAGTCCTTCACAATGTATTTATAGAATGGTCCAAGGATTTTTTACCCATGGTAATGGCCAATGGAGATTTATTTTCCATGGTATTTACCTATGGTATTTTGACACATTCTCATTTTTAGGGCTTTTTGGTCCTTTTTGGAGAGAGTGGTGACAAACCAAAATAAATTCTCAACTTCCTTTCAATTATGAGGAAGGAATAATGATGTTTTGGACCATATTTATTGGAAATACAATTGTGAAGATTAAAATGAAGGAAATAATGGGGGGAATATGATGTATGGGTATGGTTTAGACCATAGAGAGATAGGTGAACAATTCTTTTGTTAACATTATCATTCTCCTTCTTCATGTTGCACAATTTGTTCTTCAAAACCTTCTTTTGAGTAGGGGTCTTCTTCTCATAAATATTTGTGAGTTTGTCGAAACACTCCTTTGTCATCTCCAATGGTGTGATCACTGACATGAGGTTGTCCTTTACAGAGTAATATATGATCCTCTTTTCCTTTCCTTGATTCTTCTTGTAATTTGTTCTTCCTGCATTTATAGTGATCTCTTGGATCACGGAGGTCACAAAGAATCCAGATCATGATCTTCAATAATATTGATCACCCTCACCTTCCATGTATTGAATTTATATGTTACTTAGAGTCGATATTCCAACTGGAATGATATTGATGCCATTTCTTCTATTTCTTTCTCAATTCTTCAAGATCTATGGAGGCCTAGATTTTTTGCACAAAAATAAGATTTCAGTGCATGCCCTTTCTCTAATACCATGTTAGTGACTAAGAAAAAATATGAAGATAATTGAACTTTAAAAATTTAATCCATAATAACAGTGCATATCAATCTCAGCAATAGTCTAAAGACATCAATCAAACCATAGAACACATGATATAACATGGGAAAACACTCCACTAAATTGGAGGATAGAAAACCCAGCAAACAATTTTAGAGTGCAATTAATAATTGGCAGAAAATAATTACAACACAATAGCATATTTCCTTCACCGAGAGCACCAGAGAGTGGAGATCAAATGGAATACCGTATATAAGTTTTCAAGTGCATAGCACTTTAATAACAAGTCAAATTAGGTTATACAAAAAAGATAGGATGGTTTCATGCATCAATAACTTATTAACACTTAGAACATTGATACATCTTCAATCATGCACCCCCCATTGACTTGGTGCCAAGATGACACTCCATAATTATCTCCCACTAGAATATATGTTCCCCCACTGGCTTGGTGCCATGTTGGATCTCCATAATTATCTCCCACAAGAAGATATGTTCCTTCTGTTAATTAACTAACTCTAACTGAGTTGCTAACTGAGTGTACTAAACTGAACTGATGGAATTGCATGCAACCAAATAGAACTGACTGTAACCGCACACAACTAAGTGTAACTGAATATAATTGAATGTAACTGAATGTAACTAAATTTAATTGAAAAAAATTGAATTTAACTTAACAAAACTAAATGGAACTTAATAGAACTAAATGTAACTTGACATAACTAAATGTAACTGAATAGAACTAGTGATTCTCCATTAGCTTCATCTTCAACAACCACTTTCATAAGTTAAGGAGTTTATTCCTTAACTAACTGAACTTGTTTACGATAACTAATACTCAACAAATGCATTATCAATTCGATTTCACTTGGTGGAAACATGGGAAATTTGAATTTTCTCCATCTCCATGTTTATATTAATTATCTATGCATGGTCCATATGTGTTTTCATAAATTATATATCATATCATACTCATAAGAATTGTTTCAAACCTATGATCATATGTATTACACTCAGTCATATAATCATATGCTAAAGAAAATCACTCTAGGGTAGCTAATCCCTAAAGGAGACTTGTAGCACCTATTGACCATGACTAGCCATACATCACATAGTATATCCACTTTACATAGTAAAGTACACCACCTCATAACATGAGGATATTTGTAGAACTTGATATTAATCACAAGTCTACTCACTTTATAGTAATCACATGTCTCAGCTTAATGCTACTCACAAGCGTTACCACCTCAATCATATGAGGATATTTGTAGGACTTGATATTACTCACAAGACTCAGACCTTAACATAAGTTCATGATATTGACGATAATATCCTAGTAAAAGCATATCTCCTGAATATGGCGATGTCATGTGAAATTAATACAATACAAGTATCAGACTTGATACAACACCAGACTCAGACCTTAATACAACATAATGTAATGAAGAAGATATGAATATAATTACAACGTAGATTCTGGACATGATTACAACACAAGTCTCAGACCTTATTACAACATAATGTCATGGAGAATAACTCTCAAAGTTGTACTCTAAACATTGTTTAGTGTTTTAGTGGTTGCATGGATTCTCTACATAGCCTCGACCACTCTTTATTTATCACCTGGTTTAAAAGAGCTCAGTTGCTCGCCTTCAAATTTGGGAAGAGGCTTCCCAATCCTGCAAGGATTTATTAAGCGGTATAACACTTTATTTTTCCTCTCTTTAACTCTACAATTGATAATAAAATTTGTAGTTTTTTTTTAAACTAAGTTACTCAAGTTTGAATCTGTTAGTGCAGGGCAGAGGAAGGAGAGTGTAACCAGGATGAGCAAACCTTTGGACCTCTACACATGGAAAGAAGGTATAACCCTTGACCTATGCAATAATTTTATTTTTAGATATAAATAAATTTTTTAATGTCATGACCCTATTTGGAAAGAGAAACCAAGGTTCCAACGTAAGGGTACCAGAGGCTTGGGATAATCCTTCCATTTCCTTCATGGCCCCCATCCCTTCATCTAGGTAACGTTCACGGTTATTTTTTGTAACTTGTCACGGTTTTGATAAAAAATTTAATCGGATAGATTTTAATTTTTGAACTGTAATGTGGGTGCAGGATTGGTGTATGGCCATGCGAGGGTGGTGACAAGCTTACCTCCTCTCAAGTTTTCTCCTTCTCTTCCTTGAGGCGAGGAACCCTATCCTTCACTGTACTTGTTAGGAATTTTATGTATTTAAAGAACTGTAATTTGATACTAATGTTAGCAGTCTTTTTTTCTTGTATGCATTTATGAACCGACACAAATTCTACACTATACACTCGGGTTAATGAAAAAAGTAATAAGGTATGCCTCTATCTGGTTTTTCGATTAAGCTGAGTTCCCAGTTTCTATGTTTTGAGGTTATTGAAAAAAAATGCCTTAACAACCACTACCAAATTCAAAGATAAGTTTTTTTTTACACAGAACCTTTGATGGTTCTGTATTTAGATGTATTGGTTTTAGGAGGGTTTCATAGCCTATATCACTTTAGATGCATTTGAATTAGCATCACTTTAGTCTAGGGTTTTATTTTGGGATACCTTTGCGAGTTTTGTGTTTTAGTCTATAGGTTAGATAGATTGGCTTATTACCATCGTATATTGTACATTTTTATAATTTTTTATTATTAAGATCCGATTGTGAACCAATTGGTGTATAATAATAAATCTACAGTTATGATTCCTGGATCTTAATTCGATTTGATTATTGCTATGTTTGGGGAACTCATTTTTTTTAATTGGATGTATGTTTTCTTGTATGTGGATATCGCGGTTCTGTGTTTTTTTAAGTGAAAATAATTATCCTATATCTTTCTATTTATGGGTATGGAATCCAGAAACAGAGATTTGTATAATGTATATTGATTATATTTTAACAGAGTTTGGTCTGTATATAAATCCTTCGGCTTGTTGAGAAATTGGTCTACCTAGATCTATATGGAGGCTTTGATTTGAATATATTTACGCCTTATTTAATTATTTGTAATTAAAATATTTGTTTAAAATAGAGGTTTATTAAACTGTATCTAGGATTAATTTTATTTATAAAGAAATGAACCACCTAGGGAAGCCTTCTGGCTCTTGTTAGTGTATATGTGATTTAACAATGTAGAGTTTGAATATAGTTTATGTAGCTTAAGATGGAAAATCATTGTAGAGATGATTAATTTACCATTTAAAATTTCTATATATAAAAGACATATGTGATTCTACATTCTATACATAAGTAATTAACTAATAAGAGCTTATAACTAAGAATGTATTATTATCAACAATATAGTAGAGAGAAGATTTGTTTTGGATCCTTCATAAATGGGTTCGTATGCCTTCTCAAGAAGAGCTATATCATAAACATCATCAAAGTCATCAATATTTTCATTATCATCATCGTCGTCATCATCCATTCTAACATTAAATGAATCATGGATCAATGTATTTGTACCATCATCTTCAACTACGTTATTAGTATGATCATCTTCTTCAATATTATCATTCACTTGTTCTCCATTAAACATAGGCGCTACATGTTCCTCCGGTACTTGTTCTGAAAGAACTTCCTCTAGATGATATGTCCTAGGATGTCTTTCCTTTATAAATACATGAATACATCAATAGATATAAGTTAATATAGGAAATATTAAAATAATGCATACATTTACCAAAGCAAAAAATAAAAAAAAATTATAATGTTAAACTTACAAATGGATGATATTCATTCCCCCCTCAGCGTGTCCATGTTCCCTACAATGTCTTGTGGCTGTTGCGATCAATATTATTCTCCTCTTAAAGCCTCTACATTGACTACATAGAAAATAACATTTACCATCACCCCTTATTTTCGATGCATCCCATGTTCTAGCAAGCAATTATCGATTTTGTTCATTTGGATCAAGAATATTGATATTTGAAATCTTGTCACAAACTTCATGAATGAATACAATCGACAATCTTAAAAAATCAAGGTCCACACATCACTATTTTTGCAAATGGTGGATTGTCGAAGAATAAAACAATTCCTCAAACCGTCCGTTGAGGTATAAATCATTTCCGCAATCCGTCCGTCGCTTCTATAGAAAACATGTCATAATTTTTGTAATTTATATATTTTCAAATTTCAATGTCGTCGAATATCCAATGATATGAACCTACTTACCATTGCAATATGTCTTTATACTATCGTAAAAAATAGCCTCGCCTCGTCGAAAATACGACAACTATCCCTTGACCTCTCGTCACAAATCCGATGAACATTCTTTAGCATTTCATCTCAAATTCGACCAGATGCTGCTGCTTAACTGACCATAATCCTCGTCAAAAAACCTACAAACATGAAGGTCGAAAAACCGACAATGCTTCAAGACAACAAAAACAAATCGGACAAAACATCTATTTTCATCATTTCAATCCGACAAAACAAGTACTTTATGTTGGATGTCATTGGATTTTGTAATTGGATTTTGGGCTCAAATCCTGTTGTGCTCATTATGACCCCTATTCTTTGTTTTATCACATATCATTCCCCTCTCTTCAATTTCCCCATCCTTCTGCTCTCTCCTCGAACACACCATATTCCTCCTCTAATACTCCATATCCACCTTTCCATTCACCAGTCCTCTCTCTCATCAAACCATCACCCACTTCCTTCCCTCCACCTTATCCCCCTTTATCACTCAAGTCTCACATGTGGATTCTAACCCTATATGTCTTCAACACCTCTTCTCCTCCTAATAGTGCTCTCAATCCCCACTCTCCTTCACACTTGTAACCCATCATTTTCCCATTCCATTCATATCTCCGCACTTGAATTTACAACATCTTCCTAGGACCTTGACCCTTCTCCACCCCCTCTTAGTTATTAACCATACTCACTCAAACTTACAACGTCCTCCTAGTCCCTTGACCCCTCTCTACCCCCTCTCAACTATTAACCATCCCCACTTGAACTTCCAACATCTTCAGAGGGCCTTGACCCTTCCACAGCCCCTCTCAACTATTAATCATACATTTGATTTCTTGTGTCTAGTGCTACAGTTTTTTCTATGCATAATGTGCATGCATTCTATAACTACATAATGTTCATGTGTTTTGCAGTTCTATAACACACACATGTTTTGTAGTTCTATAACACACAAGCATTTTGTAGTTCTATAACGTGCACACATTTTCCAATTCTATAAGGGAGGGAAACTTCATTTGAATTTAAAAATTCCAATGCACTTAGTTGCATGTCACCAATAGTCCTATGTGTATGGTTTGGAGTTTGATTTGGTAATACCAAACATGTGGTATGGCATATGAAAAACCATAGCTAATTGGACATTTCTTCTAGTTTCTGTAGAATTTGTTGTTTACCGACTTGCTACAGTATGCTACACATAATCATTTTTAACAAAATCTTAAACATAAATAACATTTTTTCTGTAGATTCTAAATATGTAATTTTTATTAAAAAATATTATATTTTCCAAAAAAAAATTTCAGTTTCTATCGTGTCCTCACTCCTTAACTCAAAAAACATGTTGTTAGTGATTTTTCCATAATTTTTCAATTCTTAATTGTTTTAAAAAGAAATTATATGGTGCACTAGAAGACACTAACCTTTACATTCTATAAAAAACCCATTTCATGATTAATTCATTAAGACCTTTCAAAGGCTACACCCACAAAAGACACACCATTTTCGAGGAACGGTCACTTAGATAATTATAAAAAAAAAAAATTACTAATTTTAGTTTAAAAAAATAGCGTTGCACTAGCCCTATACGTTCTCTATATGCCTGCAAATTTTTGTATACCGAAACCATCATTTAGGCCCTCAAAGGTTGCACCCACAAAAACATATACCTCATCATGTGTAGGTATTTTACTCAAAGCAAGATATTTTGTGTAAGTATCTCAAAAAATACAATTAAGTTGAGGGATGCTTGATTTTTCAGTTTTCTATTGCATCTAACGTGCCAAAAGTGACCCTCATTACCTTGCACTCGCCCTATAATCTTCTCTGAACTATATTGAGGGCCATTGGACCTATCCCTAGTGATTAAAACCTTATAATTGTGTTATTGCTCTTACATAGATGCTAAGAATACTATTTTGAAGTTGTTTTGTGACCTTTGTGGTGTATTCTTGGGTCTATGTTCCTAAAGCTTCTTTCAGAGACCTAGGTAGAGTTTTTCTCCATTGAGAATGTCGATGAATTGAGGCCCATGCCTTGTGTTAAAAACCTAATAATAATAGAAATTTCCAACCATAAATTTAATAATTTTAAATAATCAATTTTCAATTCAAATAATTTTTATTACTACTTTATGATAATAACAAATTAAAAATTGTTGTTTTCATTTATTTTTCCATTGCATTTATTTGTTTAAATAATATTAATAATAGATAATTGAATCGAGCTATTTACAAAATAATTAGTTGTGAACTTGTTGTGCAAAGCCTCATAAATAAAACTTGCCATTTTTTTGCTTAAATATTCTAAAAATAATGAATTGAACTTGATGTGATTGTGGTGCAAAAACTCATAAATTATTTTTTTCCTCATTTATTTGAATTTATAAAAACAAAATAGTCCATAGGGGTATCTTAGTTGGGTGGAGTCCAAATCCAAATACCATTTGATATTGAGGTTGGAGTCCAAATCCAAGGGTTGTTTGATATTGATATCTAGGTCCTTTGGTGTTAGAATCCCAAAACTTAAGGAAGCCCCAACCTCATTTATTGTGAATTGTAAACCACATAAGCAAAATAATCAAATAAAAAAAAATACTAAATAAAGTTATTTACACTTGTTAATTTGTTAAATTTATGATGAAACCATCATAACTAAATCTTACTTATACAAATACATATACATATGACAAATACACCATAATAGTACTTCATGATATAAGTGATAACATACTATTATTACCCATAGAATTTCATATTAAGATGCACCATTGATTATTTACAAAGTCTCCTACCAACACACGTACCATCATTTTTCTTACATAGAAAATCTATCCTTAACTCCTACACATAGCATTCAATATTCACTTACACTATTAATTACTTAACAAAGTTCGGCTATGTTATCTAGAGACAAAAATAAATTCACTCACTGATGTAGGCAACAACGTTTTAAACTTGGAATTCCAATTTGTTCATGAATACAACTTCCCTTGAGCCAAAGTCTCCTCCATGGCCATGGCCATGATGGTTGCTGCTACTAGCTATCATGGAAAACACCTAACTAGAGTAACCTCTTTTAGTGGTGAGAGGTTGTTACAATGAAAAGAATTGGTTACTGTTCATGATATTCCTATAATTGAACAAACTCTGGTGGCATATGAGCACGAATAAGATGACTTTATAAAATCCCTAGGTAACATATATCAAGTATATGTATATATTATTTCAGAGGCTTGCGTGCAATCGTCGAGATGGGAGAGCATAAAGCTGAAAGCATCAAGGCATAGTCATCCCATATGCTTCACTATGAGCCAATCGAAGCATTGTAGTAGCTAGGCGAGTGCAAGGGCCACTACTTCAAGAGCCAACTCCATCCCTGGGAAGCCTCTCCTACCTAATCCAAAGGGTATGAGTTCAAAATCGTGACCTCTCACATATATATGTCTATGTCTACCACCCAACATAAAGCTCTCAAGCTTGAATTCTAGAGAATCGTCTCGCCACATAGCCGGATCTATCCCTATCACCCACGCTTTCACTATGAGCCTCGTTTTAGCATGAATGTCGTATCCGGATATAGTGCACACCTCCATTGACTCGTGAGGAAGTAGTAGTGGACCCGCTGTATGCAATCTCAATGTTTCCTTCATGACACAATGCAGGTGCTCCAGACTTGGCAGATCACATGGATTTACCTGATCATCTTTGACCACGGTCGAATCCAGGTCCCCCTACACCCTCTTCATCACAACATGATTTCTCAACAGCTCTGACATAACCCATTCTAATGTAAATGCCACTATACCAGTTCCAGCACTGATCATGTTGAAAACAAGGGCGTTCATCTCGGTCCTGCCCATTATGTGTGCACTCCCTGAGATGCCGAGTAGCATGTCCACAAAATTGTTCACGTGCTGACCGTTTGTGCTTTCCTTTAGCTTTATCATCTCAACCCGTTCATCGATAATTGCCTCAATGATCTTGCCGAACTCTCTATTGAGTTTCTTCATGCACCCTCTGATGCCCTACAAATACAACCACCCGACACAAGGAATGCAATCTCTGAAATCGAAAGCACATGATACTTCAACAAACCCCCATCTCAGTTCCAGGATTCCATTAACACTTTCCAACTTGTCGGATGTGTCCATCGAACATATTTTTCCCATCAGAGTTCTACATATTATATTTGCTATGAGGGATGAGAGAGCTTTGCTCACATTCACTAATTTCGCCCCGTTCTCGCTTTCCTGCCAAATGGAGTGAATCATCACAAACACCTTCTCAACGAGTACCGATTGAAATGACTTGATTCTCCTCTCAATGAGGAGTTCTAAGACACATATTTTTCTCAGTTGCCTCCAATAATCTCGATACGGGGCCAACGGAATGTCTTTGAAATTGTAGAACAAGTACTTCCCTACCGCAGATGCGGGTCGGCTAGAAAATATGAGATCTTTAGTTTTGAGAAAGTTTTTGGCCATCTCAGGAGAAGAAACAACGAAAGCAGAGATGGAACCAAAGTGCAAACACATAATGCAACCATGTGTCTGCAAGGTCTTTCAAAGAATGATGAGGAAGCTCTCCCAACATGTGGAGATTCCCGATGATTGGCCATGCAGCTGGTCGTGGAGGCAATTACAGTACTACTTCTTGATTGTGCTTTTTCTTTGTCTTCAAACGATATTCCCAGAAGAAGAAGAAGATCATCAAAACGAGCATCGTGAATCTTGTTGTGGTTGTGGCTGACACCCATGAACTCGTAAATTTCTCTACTGAATCCATTTTCCTTCCACTACGCATATCCGAATTAGTGCAAATATGGCACTTATTTATAGAGTTAACTATGGCAGGTATCCAAGTTGGCTTTTTCTATGTTTGAGTGATAGGATTGCCCAACGTAATCTCACTGTCTACTAAAAATGGAAATGAAGCAAGTTACACCTTCATTATCTAATCTATATCTTTAAGATTTAATATTAATGATAATAACAACTCTAGAACTGGTCACTTTTGTAAATCTTCCGTATAAAACAAACATGGCCATATCCATCGACTAGGGAGTTGTCTGTTTAACTAGGCAATGATTTTGAATTTTCTATAATCAAAGGGGAATCCATTCAATTTAACTAACAAACTTTTATTGTTTGTTAGGTCATTTTAATTCAAAAAAGAGTATAAATTCAAAAAAAATCATTATAAAAAACAAGTAAAAATCAGTGAGAAATAAAAGAAAAATAGTCCCACTCATAACAAAAAAACAAAAAACAAGTAAAAATCAACCAGAAATTAGACAACTCAATTGGAGCACGAAGCACGTCCTAGTTAGACAACTCAATTGGAGCACGTCCTTCCGGATTAGTTTATAATTCTTTGAATTAACACGTCCCCAACTTCTCTGCGTGGAAATTATCTATTGACAGATTGTCACATCAATGGAAATATTGTCTCAAATAAATCAAATAAAAGATACCAGATAGCGAACAAATATATTTTTTATTAACACTCTCGTCGTCGTTGCCTGCACGTTCTTGAATTCTTTCATTTAGCATTTTTATCAAATTCTGATCTATGCAAAAACTTGTCCAATCCAAGAAAAAAATGTTTCTACTAGATGATAGGTGACTTTTGTAATTTTATATGGGTTTAAATATTGAAGAGTTTGGATTCTTTTCACGTAATCCATAAAGATATGGATTAAAATCGTAGTAAAGATATGCATGAATATATCCATTGGATGGAAGGCTATCATTTAGTCTTTTTCAAATATAATTGGTTTTAGTAAATATCTTTGAAGATGGGTAAGTGCATTTGGGTGAGGATCCTTAGGTGGGATACGATCTGTAGTATAAAATTCTTGGTCATATGAATGTTTTTTTTTCATGACAAAGGGCTTATCAGTATTAATAGTATTGTTGATCTGGGTGCTTCATCATTTCATTATTAAGGAGTCAAGGTTGGTTAAAAGTGGAAGCAGTGGGACTTACATGAAATGACATAAACATATGGAATGATCACATTTGAAATATAAAAAGAAACAATGTTTGGAGAGTTTTGGATGTCTATCACTTCTAGATGAAAAATTGGTCCCCTCAAAGACTGCAGATATCCCACAATATGATGTTTTCTCTATTTCATCCAATTTTTTGATGTGATATCTACAACCATTCAAACCATAGTATTATGGTGTTTTACCTACAACAAGCAATACACGAAAATATTACATAATAATTCAATATTTATGATTAAGTGCATGTTAATGCAGCCATGCATGGAAAAGAACAACATGTACATCAAAATGTAATTTGCAAAAAAAAAGAATTACAGTGATTGATTAATATGCTTTCATGCTTATCTTTTAAAGCATATGTTAAATCGATTTCCATTTGTGTAAGATTTGTATCTCCATTGTGATGTGTTGCTTTTACCAATGAAGGCACACCTTCCCATGATATTCCATGACCCGATTTTTTGTATCGTTCAATCCATACCTTCATCTAGTCAAGATTGTTTGCAATGTATAAACGAATTATATCCCACTCTCGACCAACTGCATGATGACAATAAACATTAAAATTGAAGACAAATGTAAATTTTTAGAAGAAAGTATATGCTCTTAATTGATGCAATAAATTGAATATGCAATTAGAATGTGTGCAATATATACACATAAAAGTTAATAGTAAAATGTATTATATTAATTAACATCAACTAGCTAATAATTACCTTTCACCTTCCTCTATCTACCTTTCCCCTTCAGGTACTCCCCTTCAAAGTTTTTATTGGAGTGTGGATCACAAATACACCATAAATTGAGCTTTGAAGCTAAATTAAGAGAATATTCACTAACATACAACATTTTTTGGTATAGCATATATCCTTCCATCATAGAACCATCAGCACATGCTCATTGTCTCACCAAACCCTTCATAAATTTCAAGTGCCTCTCAACCATCCACATGGACCTTGAGCGCACAGGTCCATACAATTCAATCTCCTCAACTTGGTGTATGATATTTTGTTCCTGTGCATTGAACAATGTTGAAGATAGATGGTTCTACATTTCACACATGAAACGAGGAATTTCTCTCCTCCAATACTTTATATCATCTTTATGGATTTCTTTAGATGACAGGCATATACAATTGACACAAACCAATAATGATATTTAACAACAAAAAAATTAAATTACATAACATGAATTAGTGCACAAAAAACAACTATAAAGTATACAAATAATTAAAGAAACACTGAGCACATGCAAATAATCGCTAGTTACCTCGTGTATTTCCCAATATTATATATAACTTGCTTGATATTGTTGTCAAATTTGTCTGGGAGAGAGAGAGGTAGAACATACTATATCAATATACAAACCATGTCAATTTTTAAACAAAGAGTATGCAAACAAAATAAAAAATTTATGCAATAAAATAAAATAAAAATATGGACATAACAATAATAATTACCTTAATGAAGACATGTCAATCATGTGTTTTGACGCCCACAAAATCACCTTTCTATGTTATGATATTCTTCAAGTTTGCACAAAATCTAGTGGGAAATTTAATTTTCCACATTACTTCTTTTACAACATTACTTTGCTACTCTGTAAAAATCCATGGAATTGAGTTTATATTAATTCCGTCTATGTTGCTATGAAATTGAATGACGTATTTCATTGCATGGTTTCCTTCTTGAATGTCTTTGCAAACTTTCACAATTTTATCTTTCTTGCTCCTTAGCTCCAATAGTCACCATAATGTTTCAGTCACATTCTCTCCAATATGCACTGTATCAAACAAATGAGCAATTTGTAGGTGCTCATAGTAGGTAAACCTACTGAATTGTATAGGATAAATTTTCATTCCTAGTGGAAGCCCATTATGCCTTCATGATCATGACATACATTGTGAATATTAGTTTATAAATAAATTACAGAAATGAATAATGGCCACTATAGTAAACAACACAAAAAAACATAACAATTCGTATACAATGATCCATATGTACCAGCTTGACGATTTCTATTATATTGCATCTTCCAAAGGTGAGGTGTCATTGTCGTGGTTTTAATGCAGTCTCTTTCTTCCCATTGAAAATAAATGTTTTGGTTGTTCTATACCTATGATTCTTAGAGAGGAAGTTCCTATACTCATCAAACACCTCTTTCCTCAATCTTTTTGAGCGACGAGATTTGATCTTAGGACCAGAAACTGGACATGCAAATTTTCCCTTTGTCTGAAGACCTACAATATATAAACATGGAATATCTATGTCAATTATAAATATATACAAAATATATTAATTACTTTATCTAATTAAATGCATTTAAATTGGAATATACAAACCACAAAAATGGGTTAACACTATGGAATCGTGTATTGTCCATACAACCATTGCATGGAATTGAAATTTCCTTTGTTGTATTGGTCTAGATACATCATACATGCTGATGACATTTTGTAACTTCAGTATCTCGTCTATAAGAGGTTCTATATATACATTCATATATTTGACTTGGAACTTACCTAATTGATTTGAAGAACATATAAAATATATAATAATGAGAACCATTAAGATAGATAAACCATGCACAAGAGTAAAATAAAATATATATATATGACATTATGAAACAAAATACAACAAATGAGAATCTGCCAAAACTACATTAAGAATAAAACAGTTGTAGACACAATATACCTGGAATAATTATTGACCACATTATGTGCTCCATCTTTATTGACAATCGTGGATGAATGTTATTGTTTATAAAAATATAGGCCACGCCATGTAGATGGATCTCATATGTGCAAATGAATTAACACCATCCGATGCCAAAGAAATCCTAAGATTAAGGGGTTCTTCTTTAAAGTGAGGCGACTTTTCCTCCATATCTCTAAATGCAGAACCATCTATAGGAATTCAAGTAACATCATCTTTACTTATGTTCCTGGCATGGTAATCCATAAATTGCCCTATGTTATTTCACCTGAAGAGTCATTGCAAACATGGAATGATGGGAATATAATGAAGAACCTTGCGAGGCACCATTTTTGTTACTTGATATGTTCGATATCTACTTATATGACACTCGAGACATTCTGTTTCAAATTCATGATGATTATAATATATAACATGGTCATCAGGGCATGCATGAATTGCTTCATAATGCATTCCAATCTCTTTCATGATGGAAGATAAATCTCGATATGTGCAAGGTAAAATATTTGATGGTGGTAACAAAAATTCAGCTATCAAGCTACATCAAATAAAAATAAAAATAGAGTTAATATAATATATAAATAATATTAATGAAACACACTTCATCCGTATTAATTTGAATTATGAATTAACAATACAATTATTAGAGGAATAAAGATAAAATTATCCCTATCGTATATATGTGATGGATTAATTTACATACCTTAACATCAGTGTGATTGATATGTTTGAAAGACCATTCATAACCTTTAAGTTCATTATCAACAATATAGTAGAGAGAATATTTGTTTTGGAGCCGTCATAAATGGGTTCGTATGCTTTCTCAAGAAGAGGTATATCATAAACATCATCCAAGTCATCAATATTTTCATTATAATCGTCATCGTCATCATCCATTCTAACATTAAATGAATAATCGATCAATGTATTTATACCATCATCTTCAACTACATTATTAGTATGATCATCTTCTTCAATATTCTCATTCACTTGTTCTCCATTAAGCATAGGTGCTACATTTTCCTCCGGTACTTGTTCTGAAAGAACTTCCTCTAGACGATATGTTGTAGAATGTCTTTCCTTTATAAATACATGAATACATCAATAGATATAAGTTAATATAGGAAATATTAAAATAATGTATACATTTACCAAAGCAAAAAATAAAATTATAATTATAATGTTAAACTTACAAATGGACGATATTCATTCCCCCCCTCAGCGTGTCCATGTTCCCTACAATGTTTTGTGCCTGTTGCGATCAATATTATTCTCCTCTTAAAGCCTCTGCATTGAATACATAGAAAATAACATTTACCATCACCCCTTATTTTTTATGCATCCCATGTTCTAGCAATCAATTATCGATTTTGCTCATTTGGATCAGGAATATTGCTATTTGAAATCTTGTCACAAACTTTGTGAATGAATACAATCGACAATCTTAAAAAATCAACGTCAAAACATCACTATTTTCAGAAATGGTGGATTGTCGAAGCATAAAAATATTTCCGCAAACTGTCTGTCGAAGAAAAAAATAATTCTGCAAACTAACCGTCGAAGAATAAAACAATTCCTCAAACTTTCCATAAAGGAATAAATAATTGCCACAAACCGTCCGTTGCTTCTATAGAAAACATGTCAAAATTTTTGTAATTTATATATTTTCAAATTTCACTGTCATCTAATATCCAACGATATAAACCTACTTATCGTTGCAAATATGTCTTTATACTATTGTAAAAAATAGCCTCACCTCATCGAAAATCCAACGACCATCCCTTAACCTCTCATCACAAATATGACAACCATCATTTAGCATTTCATTGCAAATTTGACCAAATGTCACCGCTTCACCGACAACAAGCCTCATCGAAAAACCTACAAACATGAAGGTCGAAAAACCGACAATGCTTCAAGACAACAAAAACAAATTGGACAAAACAGTTATTTTCATCATTTCAATTCGACAAAAAAAGTAATTTATGTTGGATGTCGTCGTATTTGTAATTGGATTTTGGGCTCAAATCCTTTTGTGCTCATTATGACCCTTATTCTTTGTTTTATCCCATCTCATTCCACTCTCTTCAATTTCTCCCTCCTTCTGCTCTCTCCCCCAACACACCATATTCCTCCTCTAACACTCCATATCCACCTTTCCATTCACCAATCCTCTCTCTCATCAAACCATCACCCACTTCCTTCGCTCCACCTTATCCCCCTTCATCACTCAAGTCTCACGTATGGCTTATAACCCTATACGTCTTCAACGCCTCTTCTCCTCCTAATAGTGCTCTCAATCCCCACTCCCCTTCACACTTGTAACCTATCATTTTCCCATTCCATTCATATATCCCCACTTGAATTTACAACATCTTCCTAGGACCTTGACCCTTCTCCACACCGTCCCAATTATTAACCATAGTCACTCAAACTTACAACATCCTCCTAGTTCCTTGACCCTTCTCTACCCCCTCTCAACTATTAACCATCCACACTTGAACGTCCAACATCTTCCTAGGCGCTTGACCCTTCCACACCCCCTCTCAACTATTAATCATATATTTGATGTCTTGCATCTAGTGCTATAGTTTTTTCTCTCCATAACCTGCATGCGTTATATAACTACATAATGTGCATGTGTTTTGTAGTTCTATAACACGCATGTGTTTTGTGTTTCTATAACATACAAGCATTTTGTAGTTCTGTTGGAGGAGCAATTCAGTAAGCCAACTTGAACGATATATGACTTAGTTGATTAGCCGACTAAGTTGATCAGCCGACTAAATTGGAGATTAGGTCGGCCACATAAGGTCGTGTCGGTTGACCGAACCGACGGGTAGTTATTCGTAACTGTTTGTAATTCATATAGATTAGGTTGTTGAGCTAGATGAGAACTCAGTTCAGTTCTCTGTATTGTATGGACCCTTTCATGATAATATAATCTGTTATTCTACCTACTTGTTCTTGTCTCCTGTCTCTGTTATGTATGTATTTTTTAGTATGTATTATTGGGAACCCTATGTGATCTGTGAGAT
This sequence comes from Pseudotsuga menziesii, assembly GCA_001517045.1. Classification (NCBI taxonomy): domain Eukaryota; kingdom Viridiplantae; phylum Streptophyta; class Pinopsida; order Pinales; family Pinaceae; genus Pseudotsuga; species Pseudotsuga menziesii. The sequence continues at coordinate 176,241 of LPNX010972648.1, forward strand.
TACAACATTGGTTCCGTTGCTGGTAGTACATGTTTGAGATGTATACAAGTAGATGATATCAGAATGGGAGATTAAGGACTGGTGGGAGCGTAAAATAACAAACTATTTATAGAATTACGCACGAAGAAACATATTAACGACCGCTCAAGCAAAGGAAATATTCTTTACGGAGACTCATGAGAAGTTTGTAGAATCAGTGCCCCAGCTTTTGAATAAACTCCTGGATGAAAAAGCTGGAAGTGACTAAAGATCAACAGCTTCTAGAAAAATTGATTTGAGGGGGAAGGACAAACCTGTCAAAGTCGTTCGAAAAGGTCACCGACAAATTCTACAAGGAGAAAGCTGTAGACAAAATAACTTCGGTAGAAACTATTCAAAATAAATTCTACACAGACCTCACCAAGTAATTCTTGTGTTCCTTACCGACCTTGTTGTTTAAGTTCTTGATAGAGAAAGGAGTGGGTCATATCATTGAACCTCTTCCATCACTACGCGGACCACCAACAAACCCTAACTTGGCGGAAAAACAAAAGAGGTGGGAAAAATTCATTGCCAGAAGGGAGTGGGAATACTTCCTAAGAAAGTAAATAGAACTATCTGGGCTTTCTAAAGCATAGGGTAGGTTATGGGGGGGTAATTGGTCATATGTTAGGGTAAAGTGGAGAGGATTCTATTCAACTAAAGAAGATACCATTCACCAGCGATGAGAAGTCAACCTAAAAGGGAAATTGAAAGGACAATGTCACACAAAGGTACGACGGACTTCCAGAAAATAGAGATCGAGAAGAGGCTACAAAGAAAGGAAGAAATAAGAGAAAGAGCTATAGCACTACAGAGAGGAATGAGTACTAGGGTGATAGACCAAGAGTGAAATCCGCCAGAGTCGGGTCATGACCAACAAGAAGAATGCATGGAAGAAGAGGCATCCCCTATGGAAGAAGATTTGTGGATAGAGCAGTGAGAAGATCTCCATTCGAATTTCCCAGGAGTTAAGACCTCTATCTCCTATGAATCTGAGAACACGGATATAAGCGATTGTCAAAGAGGACCTTAGACTAAGATTTGGTGACTTTGGTATATGGATCCGACTAGACAACGAGAGAAACGATGATAATAATCTACTTATCCATCAACCAGAAGAAGGAAATTGGCTCACGGTTCAAGTGATACCCTCCAAATGAAGTATCCACTTACTTTACCTAACACATGAAGGAGCACCCCCCTACCAAATACAGCTTTGGAGAACACAGGAAATTTGGATTTGTATACAAATAATTGTAGTTGGACATCGACAAAAGAAGTTGACACCGACTGACTACTTGTTGAAGAGGAATCGACAAATAAAATAACAGACGGGAACGAGAGTTCCATAGAGAATAGTTCTACAGAGAGGAATAAGAAAATAACCCCACTACCCCCACCACTGCCACCTCCTGAAGAAGACAGTTACAGTGATGCTGACATGGGTCATGGGTCAGCACACATCCCTCTATAGGAGGGCAACAAGGACCCCAGATGACACCGGTTCATCTATGAGTCAACTTGGGAGGCAAACCAAGTTACAGATGAAGACACACAGATGGCGCAATTCGCTGGTGCCTTAAGGAAAAGGGCATTAACATGGTATATGACCTTTTATGAGAGAACCCCTCGAGAAACTAAAGCTGAATTCAAAGCACAATTTCTATCGAAGGCAAAGTGACAAGATTCCAAGTCTTGTTGTTTTGTAGCAAATAAAACTCATCATACATGCCTTCCTGACATCTTGGATCATGCCAAGCCTCTCTATAGCATTGAGGATATGACCCCATCATCACGAAGCACCTCTCTAGGAGAAGTGGATCTGTATGGAAGAGTGCAAGGTTTTCATCATAATATTGATATCGTGTCCTTGTTCTGTCATTTGGATACCTAACACTATTCCCATCATCTTCAATGACATTTTGGGCCCATTTAGGCCTTTGAGTGGGAGTAGTTGCTATATTTCAATCTGGATCTACTTGATTTTCATTCTCAAAATCAATATCTTGGTCATCTTGATCCTCCTCTTCAGACTCTAAATATGAAATATTAGTCAAGAAATCATTATTTGCAAATGGATTTGATGAGTAATTATACCTTCTTCAGCTGGTTGTGGATCATGCATATGATCTTCTTCAAGTTGAATACTGCACTCCGTGAAGCAGTTTTTGGTTGAAATTCTCCTGAGTTTCAATTCCTTTGCATCATATACATATCCTAGTAGTATCCATTCTCTAATCTAAGGTATGAATCCTTTACTCTTGTTAGTAGAAATTTTGGCTCATATCTTGGAGCCAAAAAACCTCAGATGTGAGACATTGGGCTTATATTCCATTAATTCTTCGAAGGGAGTTACCCAAATCACTGACCTGTGAGGAACTCTTTTATGGATGTATGAAGCACAATTCACTACTTTAGCCCACGGATATGGAGGAATATTTCTTGCTTTAAGAATGCATGTAGCCATATCTTTCAGAGATCTGTTCTTCCTCTCATCTACACCATTTTGTTATGGTTTGTATGGGACTGAGTGTTGCATTTGAATTCCTTCTTAAGAACACAACTACATGAATTATCTTTTGATGTACTCTCCTCCATTATCTGATCTAATTTCTTTGGTATTCTTCTCAAGAGTGTTCTCAGCTAAGGATTTGAAAATTTTAAAGGTTTCAAATACCTCAGACTCCAGCTCGAGGAAGTAGATCCAGCAATATCTTCAGTAGTCATCAATGAACGTTAGAAAGTATTTGGACCCATTCATAGATGTTGTGGCATTGGTATAGAAACATCACTGTGAACCAGGTGAAGAATAGAGGAAACTCTTATTTCCTTCCCAACCTCATACCTTCACTCTGGGTGCTTACCTACCAAGCAACCATTACAAACAAGTTTAGAGGACATGATGAGAGATAATACCTCAACCATATCTTCATTATGTAGCTGTCGGAGATATTTTAGGTTCAGAATGACAAATATTTCATGCCAAATTATGCTTGTTTTATTAGCATGAGTCAATATGGCACTAGGATATGAATTAGGAAGAACATGAGAAAATTCATATGCCTTGAAGGCATGATATAAAACTCCTTTCGCTATCAAATTACCAGTAGATATTTATGAGATATAGACTATTTCAAGATACAATTTGAATCACTTGGGTGAGCCAATATGAGTCATATGATATACGTACAACATATTTTTTTCAGGTAAGGGACATAGAGCACATTCTTGAACACTCCATGCTCAAATTTAATGGAACCTTTCCTCATTGCCACGATTTGTGAGTCATATCCCACGTGGATGCTTGGTCCTCCAGAGAGATTAAAATAAGAGAATGGTTCTTTGCAGTCATCCATGTTGTTCGAGGCTCCAGAATCAATGAGAAAATCTTATGAGTAATAAAATCCTGCTTTCATAGCATGGAACCTCTCATCATCTTTAGTCTTGTTTGCAGCATAAGACTTGTTTGCACCTTTAGGAAGGGAAATATTGTTCTATTCAAGGATCTTGGTCATATGGTCTATGATTTTCTTCATACATAGATTATCTGGATGATTTCCTCTCTTGCAGTAAGAGCACTTGGCCTTGTCAAACTTCTTGTGCTTGTCGTTCTTGAAACCTGAGTCTCCTTCTGAAGGATTCTTCTTATCCTTAGGATTGAAATCAATGTTCTTCTTCTCTTTTCCTTTATTCTTCCCCTTTTCTTGTGCATTATTAGTCTCCCCATCTAACAAATCCTGATTCTTTGAGGCTTTGAGACCTCCCGTCTATATCAACTTGTCTTGTTCTTGAATAAGAAATTATGTGAAGGCATCAAGGGATGACATTCACCAATCAAGAGTTGTCATTCTACCAGAGAGAAAGGTGGATAGAAACACTCAGATTTATGGGTCACATTTTCTCATAACCGAGATCACCAATTGCTCTGCCTTTTTAGTAATCCCACACTACTTTCACTACATGATAAGAGATTTAAATTTTGAGAAGAATTGTTGTATAGTTTTGAAGTTATTGGGTTGTAGTTCTTTAATATAATTCTGTAGAATATGACCCCTTAACTCATCCTTCTTTCCAAAAAAGGATCCAATATTCTCACATACTTCCTTTGGATTTTCCAGTCCATCAATATGGAATAGTAACTCTCTAGAGATGTGGATGCACATAAAGCCAAATGCATCACCCAGCGTTTCTAGATAATTCGAATTTTAAAGAGGTTTCTAGGGTTTGACCTCTCTTCCCATGGTCACCCTTTACAAACCCTTTTTACGCAATACTTTCTACACATCATCCTTACATTCAATATAGTTGAAGGGTGTGAGAATCCTAGAAGTCAAAGCTGTTGAATTCTCCATCTTAGAGTTTCAAGGAACAATCAATTTTTTAGAAAATATGCAAAAACACTTTAATTCAAAATCAAACCAATCCAAATAATCTCCATTTTTATATGTGCACTTTCTATGGTTGCATCACAGCTGTATAGAATTCTATGGAAATACTCCATAGGGAGCAAGGAAAGAATACTAGGAATTATGCGGAACCCAATTGCTTTTGGTGCATCAATCGAAGTTTTTGAGGTTTGAAGATAGCCTAAATACCTGCTCTAATACCATATTTAAATTAGAAAATATTATGATCCTTAGGCCTAGATGAATTCAATGTGAAATAAGGTTGTAGGAGAGATAATCAATTCAATGTAAATTGATCAAACATTCATGGTGAAAATTGAACAACCAAGAGACAAAATTTGGTCACCATAACATTACATGAAATATCATTAACCTCTCTGTAATACAATTGTAATACAATAGGAATAATTCGAATGCCTTAGGTAGGATTCGAATTTACCAACTTGGACTAACTCCAATGTTAACTCAATATAAGAAAATCAACACTAGAGCTCACTAATGCAACTTCGGACAACTTAATTAGTTCACAACTAGTTAAATCATCTATATAGGTGAGAAAATGCACCCAACCTCCCTTAAATCATGCAAAGTGGCTCTATACTAACTTATGGGAATGGGATCATAAATGAACATAATTGAACATCAACTAGGTTCAATTATTGGTGACTGCTGGTGGAAGTCAATGTGGGTTTCTAAATTATAGGGATTGGTATATGGAGCTCCTAAAATCATACACATTGGCACATCAATGGCAAGGTGGGCCCATTAACGAAGTTGATTGAAGTGTTTTTTTTAAATAATGGTATGTATATATTTAGAGATAACATGATAGTAAAAGTGGTAATGATCAGTATGCATTAAAACTTGCATTAAGTTTTATTAGCTTATTAAAAAATCCTTCACATTATTTTATTACCTTATTAAAAAATACCTTCACATTTAAAGTTTAGGTAACAATAGAGCTTACTAAAACCTATGATAAGTTTTATTAACCTATTAATAAAAATATATCCTTTCAAGTTAAGTTAGGTTTCAAGTATACTATGCAGAAATGTGTTTCGTTATGTAATTAAGAAATGGGGTGGGTTAATCTCAAAATGTGAAGTAAGAATAAAAAATTGGAGTCATATGTGGCTCTCTAACGGAGGGAAGTTAGTTCTGGTCAAAATAGTTTTAGAGGCAATTCTAGTTTTTTGGATGCATTTCTGGATTCCAACAGGTGTTATTGAAAAAATTAGAAGATTATGAAATATAATTTCCTATGGTTAGTTAGTCAAGAACAAAGGGGAATGGTTTGGATAAAATGGCAAGCTTTGTTTTGGCTCTTCCTAAATCCTGTGGAGGGTGGGGTTTTCAGATTCCATCATTGTTCTCAAAATCATTGGCTACAAAAAACATATGGAGATTGATTAAGGGTGATGGATTGTGGGCTCTAATTGTTACAAGGGAATATATTTATCCAATAATTGTTCTGGAATTGATTCAACTCCCAAAAAATAAACGCATGAATATATCCATTGGATGGAAGGCTGTAATAAAGTCTTCTTAAGATATAATTGGTTTCGATTTATATTGGAAGGTGGGTGATGGGTTATCAATCCATTTGGGTTAGGATCCTTAGGTGGGATACAATATGTAGTATAAAATTCTTTGTCATATGACTAATTTTTTCCAAGACAAAGGGCTTATGAGTCTTAATAGTATTGTTGATCCGGGTAATTCATCATTAAGGAGTCAAGGTTGGTCAAAAGTGGAAGCAATGTGGCTTACATGAAATGACATAAACATATGGAATGATTACATTTGAAATATAAAAATAAGCAATGTACAGATAGGAGATATATCTGATAGGTTCATATGGATTTTTTCCTCTAAAGGTGAATACACTCCAAAAGAAGGTTATAAATTTTTTATTTAGGATATGGTGAATTCAAAACCGAATTGGCACTGGGGGAAAGTTGTGTGGAAATATAAATGTCCTATGAAAACAAAGATTTTCATGTGATTTCTTTTATCAAACAAGGCCATTACTTGACATGTAATCAAAAGGAAATGAAGAGAGAGACATGTTAGATGTTATTTGTGCCAAAAAGAGGAAGAATCTAATCTTCATATTGTGGTGACATGTGTTTATACTAGGATTGTGTCGACTAAAATTTAAAAGAAATTAAATCAGCATGATCTATGGAGAGCTGATACTGTGGAAGCATGCCTAAAGGAACACAGTTTTAATGAAGACATAAAAGGTATTAGATCTCTTCCTTTGATTGTTGCATGGGGTATATGGCTTGCCAAAAATCATATTTTTTTTAGGGTTCCTTTTTGTTTCCTACCAAATGTGATTGAAAAAGTATAGGTATTATCAATTATTACCCACTGGATAATGTGAAGATAAAAATAAGACAAATTACAATGGAATAAATTAATTAAAGAAATCCTTGGGGGTGAAATCATGAATCTCGGTGTCTATTCCATGCGAATAATTTTTCTGAATTCATATTCCGTAATATTTCAGCTGAACTAATTTATGTCTTCAGTCGAAAACATAGAACTAAATTTTGACCGAAAAAATAGTTCAGCCGGAAGTTACTTTTAATGGATACCGGTAACTTTAAAGTTAGAAAGAACTAACTTTCTAACTTCCTAATCATTAAAATTAACGGCATCCGTTAAAAGTAACTTTTGGCCGAAATATTTGTTCGGCCAAAAACCTGTAAATTTGCAGAAATGGAATTCCATTTCATTTTTTACTCTTCTTCCAATTTTGGATAGATCAAATCATATCGAATACTTACAATTTATCTTCACAAACAATACCATTAGTTGCATAATTCAATCTACTTTCTATAGATGCTAGTTTTTTTTTTTAATTTGGTATGATCAACTAATTTTATTTATTATATTTCTTAGAAGGTGTGTGGATTGCTTCAAAATTTAATAGAATTCATTAAAATGAAAAATCAGTAACTTATTAAAGACACGATAATTTTTTTTGGAAAAATTATGGAGCCCAACATTGATGTGTTGTCTTCAAAAGGGTACTTTTAGTTTTTTTTTTTAGTTGGAAATTAGGGAAGATGTTGTGCCAAACTAAACATGTCAGTTTTATGGTAGTTTTTCAGATTGGTCCACTTCAAAAAATTCTAATAATTATTGCATGCTGTTGTTGGATACAAACTTATAGACAACCTTTAGTACAATCTATCTACATCACGATAACATATTTTGTTTTTGATGAACAATAGTTGAATAATGAATAAACCGATGTAAAAAAAACATGACTATCTATCATAATTTCATCAATTAATAACATACTATCAAACACTTGCAAAAATGACATATAAATGCCAATAAAAAAAATCTAAAAAATAACCAATAGAAAGCTAACACAATTCTATACAACTTCTGTTTTCACTACAAAATGAAATTCTAAATACAAATCTAATTTTTCTTTGCTCGAAGTTGACAAACTTGGAAAAACAACACTTCTTTTCTCATAACACTGCCCCCCCAAAATAGACACCGAGATTCATGATTTCACCCTCGGGATATTTTGATGGGGCAACTCAAGGTGAGTCGAAGAGATGTGTTGCAGGAGGTTTACTTTATATTTCTGAAAAACATTGGTACAAATTTAAAGGTCTTGTAAATGGTACTAATAGTTATGCAGAATTGAGTGCCTTGCAACTTCTTTCATGCCTGGTGACGAAAAAAGAGGTAAAAATTATCCAAATATTTGTCGATTCACAAATTATTCTTAAATGGATTACATGTCTTAATATGATTCGTAGTGTTTGGATAAATCCTTTATTACAAGAAACACAAAGGTTCCAAGACATGATGGAAAACATGGACATAAAGCATGTATATAGGAAAATGAACGTTTTGGAAGATAAGTAAGAACTATGGTGGAAGGATCCTTGTACAATACATAAAATATGAACTCATCTGAAACTTAATAATTTCATGAATTTTGAATTCTTGAAAGTATTATGAATATCCAAGTGGAATCTTTTTTATACAATCGCAAGGAGGCTGCGATGCACTTTACAAATAGCTCTTGGAAAGTTTTTGAACCATAAACAATGGTCGATAATTGAAGTTTTTTTGTTAGATGCATTTCTAGAAAATTTTATTTTTGAATGAAACTTGAATGATTAGACAAGAAGCCTTTTTGGACAGGTGTATGAATACATTTTGAAAAATGTAATCTTAAATGAATATGACTGATTGGAAGGAATCCATTTCGAAATGCTAACGAATGTTACTTTCATGAAAGCATCAGAAAAATGTAATCTTTTATATGAATAGAAAAGTTATGAATTTTTTCTGTGGAAAAAAAAGGTTTCAAAGTATACTCACATATCACACAAATCTGAATTTCCAAGTTAAGAGATTGTGAACTTTCGAATACGTGTAAGAGCTTTCTTGAATAACACTTTTATTTAATTATTTCTGACTAATATTTTTATTGGTGAATTTTTTTTATTTTTATAATTAATAATAAATATTAAAAAAATTTAATATATAAATAGAAAAAATAAATTAATAAAATATATACATATATATTAAATTAATTAATTTTTTACAAACTAAGAAAATTATGGAAAAGATCATTATATTTTAATTAAATTAAAATCAATGTAATTTCATTTCAAGTGTAAAGATATATTTTTCTATGATTTAATTCTATTTGATGTACTAATTCTATATAATATATTAATTCAAGACTTGAAATTAGATAATGAAAAAAATTAACACTTAAAATATTTAATCCAACCAATAAAAAAATCTAATAGTAAACAAATAATATTTTTGTTTAATACTTTTTTAATGCAATGTACTAAAACTGGTCTAATAAAGAGAAACATGGTCACAAATAAATCTAATGATAATATTGTTAGAATAATCAACCCATAGTATTTACCCACTTAGACATTATTTCATTTATTTTGTCTTATTTGCCTAGTCCATGAGTCCCACCATGTGCAAGTTGTCAATTGCCTATCCATAGAGGTCAAACTTGCCATTATTGACTCATGGAGCGCTTGGGAAAGTCCTGGGAATCAAATCTGCTTTATTCCTAGCCTCCTAGGTGCCCTTCTGCTTTTTCTGCTTTGTTGACTGCTTTTCCAGTTTTTAAAGCACATAAGGAAAGCTAGACTAGGTGAGGTGAACCTGTTTTATTCCCCTTTCATCCTCCACTCTTTACTCCATGAAAAAGCATGTATGAGCTGCCATTTGACCACTCTTTAGCTTGCCCATGCTCCCTTGCTAATTCGTAGGGTCCTTGATAGATTTGGGATCATCTTTTTACACCTATGGGGGATTTGCCTATTTTGGGTAAGCCTGCTTTATGCTAGATTTGGATGCTTCCTTATGCATTCGATTTGCTCATGTATTCTATATATTCATTAGCCTATGTTATTACATGGTTGGCTATTGTACACTCAGTTAATATAATTTTGTGTTACAGCTCCATATTCAGTCTCCATTGTTGATAATTTGCATGATCAATTGTTAATTGCTGTGAGTGAAATTAATCTACTGTAGGCCTAAATTTCTACATGGTATCAGAGCCATTGTAGGTTGTTACTCTCCTCCAAAAATTTTTTTGCAGGTTCGACATCAAGACTGGGAGCCTTCTACCGCAGCCAAGACAGATTTTCTAAAGCTATGGATTCACAGAAAACTATCCTCACTCCCTTCAACTATTTTGAATGGAAAGCAGAGATGGAGATCTTGTTGAGAGCGAAAGGCCTCTTTAGGGTGACTATGGCTACAGAAGCAGAGCCCAATGCTACTGCAGAGAAGATCAAATGGCACAATCGGAGAGATGAGGCCTATGGCCTCCTATGTCTCAGTATTTCCCGAGACCTCCTTTTCCATCTCGATGGATTGACTTCACTTGATCAAGTATGGGAGAAACTTTTTGAAATATTTGGAAAGACAGATGAGATGAGGGGACACCAAATCGAAAATGAATTGATTTCCCTGAGTCCCAGTAATTTTGAATCCCTGCAGCTATATTTCTCCAAGTTCAAAGCACTAGTTTTGCAGCTAAAACAGTGTGGTATTGAAAAGAAAGATGAGAAGCTCGTATTGTCCATCCTCTCGAGTCTAGGGCCTAATTACTCAGTCTTTGTTTCGACCTTCTATGCCACAAAACTCATAGCTCGAACCTGGAAGATGCCTAGCCTTGCATATTTCATGGAATCTCTCACACAGGAACAAGACAAGTTGGTGATGATGGCCACCATCAAACCTTCCAAAGACCAAGCTCTGGTTGTTGGATATTAGAAGGTGGATTCAAAAAGCAAGAAGAAAGCTAAAAATCCACCTGAGAAAGGAAGAGACAAGAAGCAGTCTCCAGAGGATCAACAAGGTCCCAAGAAAAATACCCAGAAGCATAAAAACAAAGGTGATATGAACAAGTGCTCATACTGCAATAAGGGCAATCATACTGAAAGCTCTTGTATGAAAAAGTAGATAGATATGTTAACTCAACTATTGGAGAAGAATGGAATCTCCCTTCCAGAAGGCTCAAAGAAGAGAGAAGGAGGATCAAGTTCTGATGACAGAGAGAGAGTTCATGTTCTAGTTGCTGGTACATCAAGCTCACCCAGTTTTATCATAGATTCTGGAGCTTCAAGACACATGGTTTCGACTAAGGAGGCCTTCTCCTCACTGGATATGT
>LPNX010972648.1:197731-264653 GCA_001517045.1 Pseudotsuga menziesii
TGGTTTCTTCCTGATACATCCAAACTAATATAAACTAAATGATGTATATATCATGTTTATGTTTTACACTATGTTTGGTTTCTTCGTGATACATCCAAACTATATATAAACTAAATGATATATATATAGTAAGGTATATTTTACACTATACTTGGGGTGCTTATTGCTGACCATCCATAATGGGGATTTTTTTAACAAAAACAACAAAATTTTCTTAACTGGAGAGAAGCAAAGTTTAGGGCTGAGAAACCTAAAAATTCCTAGGCCTTAAGAGGTGTCCAGGTGATAGCCTTCACCTATGTTAAGCAAATCGACTTGACCTGTGTTAAGCAAATAGAACACACAACGCCATCAATTCGGTACACATCTCCAATTTTCATATTTTTCTCAATGAAATCCCTGTTACGAACCCATACACATCTCCAATTTCCATAGTTTTCTTTATGAAATCCTTGTTAGGAACCCATCCATCTTTTCTGGAACCTCACAAAACAAAAAAACATGCAAAAAATCAAATACCAGTTAACTAGGGAACTGAATCATTTGGGCTAACTAACAAATCGAATACCTCTTACTACATAGAACACAATCTCAGAATCAAGATACCTAGGCACAAAAAATAACTTGGGTTCCATGCTAATGAATACTATCTAAATATCATAAGGTCGTTTCTATCTTCAATATTTTATTGGATTTCTCCCTGGATGTGCTCTTTCTTGACGTTATTGTGCAGTAATACCTCCCTCTCCTTGTGGAGCCTTCACCACCTTCCATGATGAAAACGTTTTGATGCTGAAATCACACATCATCACTACAAATTAGAATCGTGAGAACCAAGTGTTTGTCGACATTTAAAGGGATACAACTAAGGAATATTGGGAGATGCAAATTACTTAAATACTTACTTCTGGTGGCAGACGAGGATGCACTAGTAATTTGTGATAGATAAATTGGTCCACTTCTACGCTGTGCAAGATTCCATCAATAATACCACTGTTATAGCTACACTTACTTCAAATTTAATATGCACATCTATATATTAGGGATCTAGCACTTTACAAGAATGAGTGAAACACAAATCTTCACCACAGGTCTCCTCAACGCCACATAGAACCAATGCACTAGTCTCACGTTTTAATGTCGGCCACATAAATATGGTCTTCAAACTTTGTTGGTCTCTAAGCAGGAATACCACCAGCAATAGGTCACCGTGTAGGCCATAGGAAACTCCTCATAGCTACAAGAGTCAGTCATGAAGGAGGATGGAATCCACCTTCAGTAAGGGAAATAGGCTTCACGCACAGCTTCACGGTGATGGATTCAATCACTTTAGTGCCTAGAGAGAGATTCAACATGGTGGAAAGAGGATATGCAACAATACCTAAACTTAACGCAGCAATATCTTGGTTCAACAGTATACAAGATCCACACTGGGTCATGCTTTTGGATAGACATTCTTAGAGGGTAGCAGTCCACAATGGTCTCTACGCACAACACATTCAAGGAGGAGGAGATGCAACTCCACGCTAGTCATCAAATGACATCTCCAACTGCACCACTATCAAGGCATTCAACAAAGAAGCACTACATTTAATCTTTAACATTCAAACTTCAACAAGGTATCACATAGAACCATATGACCCAACTCCATGCTCAAGAGAGCATTCACCAAGATGAAATGGCCAATGCAGAGATGGAGCCACACACGGGTGCTCACATAGCATGAATATTCAATCACTTCATTGTTGGTGCAATCGTTCATCACTTCACTCCAACGCTAATGAGATTAGGGTCTAGGCACACAAGGAAAATAGTATGCAGCAGCAGAACTGGAGGAGTCTCCTCAGTTCATGGGAGGGCTCAACTCCATGTTGTTCTTTCAGTACACAGAAACAATGCAGCTACAGTATTCATATGAGTAATTTCAACAATAGTTGTAGGTCAAGGGTATGCAAGAGAATGTTATGTGCAAAATTGAGAGTAGAAAGCAAAGAATCTTGTAGACCAGTAAGCAGAGGAAGGACTTCTGAGCATAGGAAAAAGTGCCAATTAGGTTTGATACCACTATTAGGATGCCCAATAAGGCATACACTCAAATGAATACTCGAATTCTCTTACAAAGTGAACATGAAGAAGATCAAAATCCAAGTTAATGGGACCAATGTTGCCATGGATTGAATGAAAATACCCAATGGAAATCTGGAATAGTTCCATGATGAAACACCCAAAAATGATGCAAGGGTGGCACCTAAATAACCACTCACTATGCTAGCCAAGCATTGCACTGACATGAAAAGGGCCATAAGTGAGCCCTCGCAGCCAGCAGGGCATAGTTGAGCAAGCAGCACTGTAAAGGGAAGTAATTTGAACTGATCAATAGCTTCCACAAATGCGAATGCTCCTATAATATAAGCTTCATTTGGTATTCCCAATTGAATATTTAGTTGCTTCATGAGGAAAATGTCAGTTAATATAAATACTAACAGAAGAATCTGCATCAAGCAGACTAGCTTCCTTAATGGAACTTTCTTTAAGAAGCAATTGTAGATGTAACTTTAAGAAGCGATTGTAGATGTAACTTCCTAATAGAAGGCTCATCTACCCAACCACCTTTGAAAGTTCCAAGATGTGTGGATGAATCTTCAAATGCTGTGTGTGGTAGAAAAACTCAGTTCCTGTTAAAAGTGGTGTCATTCTAATAGATGCAGCAAACCATGTAAGAGGATATGCAATTTCTAGTCTCCTTATGACTCCTAAAATATATGAGATCTGATTCTTTATGCTTCTCATTATAGACCTCTTCCTCCACTCTAGACCAATTATACCATTCATAGATGCACTAGTAACTTATTTGTAAAAAGATGGTGCATCTTATGACTTACTCTTGATTGGGCTTGGATATTGTGCAACCCTTAGTTTGCTTCATACTACAAAGACCAAAGGAGTACTCCCTGAAAATCAAGGAAGTCCCAATTTGAATTCTCAAAGGTAAAAGAAAAATGATGAACATAGTCCTTGCATCAACTTGGCTCACAAAAATCCCGCCAAATAAGTTACCCAGGACACTCCCTGTATCCAATGTCATCCATGCAAAGGATTAAAGCTCACCTGATGAAATACCCTAGTCCTTTTTACCACATTTTGCCACTAAAGCATCAGTGGCTACCTCCACGACTGAGGCACCAAGATTACTAAGAAGGAGAAAGGTTGTCATAAAATAAATTGGAAAACCTATAGCTGGAATAATTGCAATCGATCCCCATGAAATCACTTGTAATAAGCCTAGAAAATCAACAACCAGGGAAATATATTTTGCAGCTATGACTAGTAAAAGAAGCAAAATTGTTGTATGGAACGTCATTTTTTCAAGTTGTGGTTGATAGATTTAATCTAGTTGCCACCGATACACTAAATCAGACAGAGATGAGCTTCTTACATAATGAGCTGGAGGAGGGAAGGAGGAGAACAATGTTAAGGTGGATTTGGTACACGTATATGTACGGAGAAAAACAATTGGTGTCCATGCACGGAAAGGAGGATGACAGAGGTTTGAGTTTAGGTTTTTTATTAACACTAAGGCCTCGAGTGCTGGACTTATCTTTGTGGATAGGTTTGAGGATCACAAAAATATTAAAAAACAGGCAATCATTATCCTCCATTATTGCTACATTAAAATTTTGGTTGTATTAAAACTTTGCTGACAAGATCCTACGTCCGGATCTTGGGGCACAAGACCCTAGAGAAACGTCACCTGCACAAACCAATGAACATGCAAAAAAATAGTTTTAAAAAAATATTATTTAATATACCTGAAAATTAAACTTTGCAATAACTTTATAAATCACAAAAAAATTCTCATGTGAACCCCCAATTAATAGGCCTAAGTGATTCATATATATCCCCTTGTTGGGGACATAATAAAACATTAGAAGCAATGACTTAAAAACTTATCGTATGTATAAATAAAACTGATAGGAATGCATTTTATTATTATGTCATGAAATTGGTGAAACTAATTAAATTAGTTTGTTGGATGATGTAGCACAACAAAAGAATTATTATAACGCATTTCCAAAAATAGTATTGAGGAATTTGGGTATGTCACAAGTGGTACCAGAGCGGAGAAACAAAACTACGACCTAATGGAGTTGCTAATGTACATGCATGTTGTGTACTCTGTTAAGACTTCATTATTTTAAATGCAAATTGTTGCAACAAGAATTTATTGGAATGCATACTATAGAAAGAATGAGTTAAGCTTCTATACTTGAAGGTTATGATTGATAGTGGCAAGTGGACATATGTGTAAATGCGTCACTTCGTAAAAGGAATTGAGATAATGCTTGATATGTTTATCTCTGTATGTGTGATAAAAATATATTCACATTACGTTATAGACATCATGATTACGTCTTAGGTGTGTAAGTATTAAGAAAGATATGCGAATGGAACTTAATGCTTTATGATTTTAATAGTAATGTAAATTGGCATACCTATGCAAAAATATGCTCATGATATTTTCACATGCATAATGTTGAGTAAAGTGCAAGTCTATGTATAACTTGTTGAATTATTATGGAAAGGTTAAGTGCATGGTATCAATACATCGAGTCAAGGGTGTTGAAGAGAACACATAATGAAGTAAAGTTAGTGGTAGCACAAAAAGTTTAATGTATATTGAAGCTTATAGAAAGTAAGGTATGCATTATGCTTAAGGTGTAAGTCAGTGAAAGGTACATGCAAATGTAGTTATGACTAAGTTTGTCAAGAAAGTAATGCATTAGAGTACACAAAGATATATTTGTTGCATCAATAGTTTATGGACACTCAAAATAGGAACTCGTTGTTATATTTTATTTCCTGATTCATGTAAAAAAATAATTTTATGATGTAATAATTTAGGGAAAGAAATTGTGAGTAAAGTATGCAGGTACACATGGTTGCAAGAAGCACCACCAAATGGGAATAAGTAAGATAATCAACAACAAAAGATAAATTCCTTGGTGGAGAAGGTCATTTCTAGAATGAATATGATTTCTTAATTATTCTTAAACATTAATTAAGATGTTATTATAAGGTTATTATATGAATAATACATTGCATTTTACAAAAACATAATTCACGTGACTCGATATGCCAAGAATATATTACAAGAAAAATAATAAGAAATAATTAGTATATTTAGAAATTTTTATTAAAGTACTTAACAATAGTAACTATTATGGGAATGATCCATGGTGTAAATGGCATATCTGTGATAAGGAAATTAATATATAGAACTTTTGGAATGGTTTACACATATTTTGGAAGATACTAGAAATATCAAGTCATGAAAAGTGATAATACAATGTTTAGCATATTGGATTTGTAATCTTATTAATCGAGTCTTAGAGGAATTAAACAAACATGCCTTGATGTTGAGTAGGTAAAATATAGAACATCAAGATTATTGAGTTACTAAGTTTATTTGGTGTCGAGCTGGTAGCCTCAATAGCGTCAATATTGTTTAAAATTATTATAGTATTGGTTTTATGTGGATCTGGTAGGCTTCATAACATTGGATATAATCAATGATGAGTATGGTATTTCATGTATTGAATGTTTATTTTTGAAAAAGTATTAAATATATGTCATTGTGTCTCGCAATGCTTTGAGGTTATTACAAGTAATGAGCTATGGAATTTCCAATAAGACAATAACTTAAGAGATGAATATGAACATATGAAACTTGGAAAATAAGAATAAACTTCATACAATCAACGATTAATCAAAGAAAGAGATATGAAACTTTTGAGCTAATCACTGGGGATTCCCTCAGTTATAAGGCTCTTAAACTTTTAAGAAAACCTTTATGCACTAAACATATCTATTTAAGGCATAATATTCAAAATGAACCAACTAATGAAAAGGAAGAATAAAATGGATAATAAAAATGTAAATAAGCAAGAGAAACCGGAGTTTTGTGTTGAGCTTGTTGAATTTCGAGCACCTAAATTGTTTAGAATCATTAGGATATTTGAGTTTGGTGTTGATATTGTTAGATTTTGAGCAGCTAACACTCTCTATGAAAGAAGAAAAAAATAAGAGTAAACCATTGAATTTGGAAAGAGCTTCAAGGCTCCATGATATTTGAGATTCCATGATCAGGAAAATTGGAGCTTTCAGGATCTGTAATATTTGAGCTTCTATGCCTAGGAAAATTGGATCTATTAGGCTCTATGATATTCAAGAGATTCCAAGATCAAGAAATTTGGAGCTTTTAGGCTCTGTGATATTTGAGCTTCCAAGCCCTATGATATTTGAGTTTCCAGGCTCAATAAAATTAGATCTTTCAGGTTCTGTAATATTTGAGCTTCTAGTCTCTGTAAAGTTAGAGATTCGGTGATCTTTGCATTGACTCTTTCTACACATTTTGGTGGTTCTTGAAGAGGGAATGTAAATAGGTTATATTTGATTTATTGGATAAATCAAATATATACAGGATGAGGAGGCCTACATATGAACAGGTGGTTCCGTTAAGGCATGACCCTCATGTATATATGTCAGTACTTCTAAACGAATATTTCAGATAAGAAATTCTTCATAACATCATTACCATACAAAATATATGTGTGTTAATATTACCTTTGATATTTTATGCACTATGATATGATTAATAATGAAGTATTGGCTACAAATTTATATTAGGTAATCCTCACATGACACATGTAATAAAAGGATTGTTGCTATGTGCATTGCTAATACTTTTAGATTATTATATGTTTCAAAATATGTGAGAAAATTATGATTATGCATATCTTATGTTAGCATGATATGATTACTTATGTTGCGAAGAAAAGTTGAAATGATTAAAGGTAGTTGAGAAAAAATACTACCATACTAGAGCCATGGATGTAAAAAGTTGAATATGGAAATTTATGTGCCATAAGATGAAATGCATGGATGGTTTTGTATTAGAATATGGATTTTATATATGCTATGCATGTATGGAAGATGTTGTAGGTACATATTTAAGGGTGAAACTAATCTTCAAAGAGTTACCATGAAAAATGACAACAATATGTTGCAAAATAAATTACTAATGATTCTGTTAATTTCAAAAATAATACCTATGCATATGTTTTATGATAAAAATTGCACATACCTCATAATGCTTGGGTAAAAAACAAGTTAAGAATAACAATAGAAAATGAAGATAATAAAAAGCACGCCAAAAGAAAGCAAATCTAACTAAAGAATAATATTTGAAGTTGAAAAATAATTTTGAAGATCATGAACACCGAGGACAATATTATTTATAAGGGGGGGGGGGATGTTGTAGAGATTCTAAAGCCTTGATGGCATAAGGAATTTCATAAACTGGCTAAGGATCTAGGCACACAATTAACCTCACATAGAATTGTAGAGAATTAGCATAATGAGAGAAGAAGAAGAATTAATGAACACACATTAATGAATGATCAATAAATGATAATTGATATTATTACATAGGTAATACATCCTTATAAAGGAAAAAGGAGTTGCATGAAGACAACTCAAGCTAGCTCATAAAGCAGGCTTACTAATTATGATAAACCCCATAGTTGACTAAAGCACTTTCCCAATCTACCAAGCACCTCACGAATTAGCAATAGCATGAGTGAGTGATGATGAGTAAAGGAAATACTTGATAATCCTAGAATATGGAGAGAAAATAATGGAGGATGGGTTGGGAACAAAAGTTGCCAGTTTCCTAGTTGACTAGATTTACCTTATCCATAGAAAAGCAAGATAAAGCAGAAAAAGAAGAATAAAGCAGATTCTGCTGTAAAGCGCAGTTACCAATTCTGGATGGCCATAAAGTGGTCAAGATCAACCCAGAATCAAGAATAAATCATTCCTAGGATATAGATGGCAAGTGTTGACTCTAAGGTGCAAGTGGATGCCAACTATCTAAGCTAGTGGGTAGGAAATTAATCAAATAATGATTAATTATTTTATGAGTGGGTTTATTATATTCCAACACCCCCCTTTAAGCCTGACTTTATGATGATATTCCTAAACTAATCAGAAATATATATGCATATAGGGCCCAGCAATAAAGTTATGGTCACGCTTTTACAATTTATGTTGTCCAAAGAAATGAGGAAAGAGGCAAAACCTCAAGGGGAAAATCCTCCCTCAAGAAAGGACATGAAAAGCAATACCAAAAATGTTGAACTGCTGGTCTTGCTGCTGCTCCAAACTAAATGCTGATGTCTGGAGGAATCTTCTTCTTGGGAAGAAGATAAATCTGCTCACCTAGATCAAGGACAGCTGCAGGATGGAACCTGGGACCATGTAGAACAACTGAAATCCAATGATGTGAAGGCAATATTAAAGGATCTTTAGACTTGTAATCAGCTCCAAGATGATGATATGACTTGAACTTCGAACCAGTAGAGATGAAATGAGCTCCATATAGGTGAAATAATTGTCCAAGTGAATGTATCATGTCTCCATCTTCATTTACATAGAGAGGATGTGTGCAAGTGATCATGTAGGAACATAGAGAAGGAATGGGATCAAAGAGTGCGAATGAATGGGCTCCATGGGTTGATCTAGCTTCCAAATAATCCAAGAGATCACAAATAATCACAATAGTAGACTCATGGGAATATACTGGTAAAGAATCCTCTATGGTAGAAGTATGAGAGGAGGAAAGATAGTGATGTTCAAAATATTCAAGGAGGCTCTAAGAATGAGTTCCAAGAGCAAAGGAGGAGCTATAGAAGCACATGGGATCAAGTATGGAAAGTGGCAAAACACTGGAAGGACTTGATTTGGCTAAGCAAACATCCTGGAAATCACTGGGTTGCGCACCATCAAGAAGAGAGGCATGCACAAGGTGTGAGAGGTCTAGCATATGGATCTCAGAATCCATGATAGAATACATAGAGGACATTGAATGTGTGAGTGAATCATCAATAGCAATAGAAGCTCCATTAGTCACTTCTTCTTCATCAACAGCATCATGAGAAGATGAATCAAGATCTTCTACTTCAAAAGACACAGAAAAAGATGGCTCTTCAATATTTTCTTCTTGATTGAAAGAGGAATCATTCAAATCAAAGAGAGTAGTAGCAACAGGAACTATATGAGAAATTTCTTCTTCATGATCAACTTCATCAGAGACTGTAGAGGCTGAGACATCTTGAGAGAGAGAAATCATTGAGGAGCTAGAGGAACTCTCCATATAGCTAGAAGGATCCTCATTGTCCTTTCCCAAAACTCTATCCAATGTTGTCCAGAGATCCTTTGGGGAATCAATAGAATCAATAAGGTAGCGCATGCATGGAGTGATAGATAGACAAATAGCTCCAATTGCTCTGCCACAGTCATTCAACCAGTCACTTGGATCTTCATAAGATTCTTCACCAGCTCCAATAGATATCTCATAGAGACCTTGTCTCTTTAGATATGAAATCATCTTCAGTTTCCACTATGAATAGCTTGTGAATGGAGAAAGAAGAGGAACTGATACTCTTGAATCCATTTGAAGTTGAACCTACAAAATAAACCTGCAAATCTGAAAAACGAAGATTAATTAATGAACTCTCAAAGATCGGATATCATGTAGAGCTTTGATATCCTCAGCTCTAATAGCATGTAGAACTTGAAATTTGAGAACATTAGCTCTTATACCATGTAGAGATTCGAAAGCCTTGATGGCATAAGGAATTTCATAAACTGGCTAAGGATCTAGGCACACAATTAACCTCACAGAGAATTGTAGAGAATTAGCATAATGAGAGAAGAAGAAGAATTAATGAACACACATTAATGAATGATCAATAAATGATAATTGATATTATTACATAGGTAATACATCCTTATAAAGGAAAAAGGAGTTGCATGAAGACAACTCAAGCTAGCTCATAAAGCAGGCTTACTAATTATGATAAACCCCATAGTTGACTAAAGCACTTTCCCAATCTACCAAGCACCTCACGAATTAGAAATAGCATGAGTGAGTGATGATGAGTGAAGGAAATACTTGATAATCCTAGAATATGGAGAGAAAATAATGGAGGATGGGTTGGGAACAAAAGCTTCCAGTTTCCTAGTTGACTAGATTTACCTTATCCATAGAAAAGCAGGATAAAGCAGAAAAAGAAGAATAAAGTAGATTCTGCTGTAAAGCGCAGTTACCAATTCTGGATGGCCATAAAGTGGTCAAGATCAACCCAGAATCAGGAATAAATCATTCCTAGGATATAGATGGCAAGTGTTGACTCTAAGGTGCAAGTGGATGCCAACTATCTAAGCTAGTGGGTAGGAAATTAATCAAATAATGATTAATTATTTTATGAGTGGGTTTATTATATTCCAACAGATGTAATATCCCCTTTGATACCCCAATCCTTCTGTAACATAAGAAAAAAATGTAAGTGTACATCACTATAAGTATTGTTATACATTTCCGAAGTTGTGAATCAAATGTCTAGACTTAGGAGACTGGAGGGCTTGGCACAACAAAATGATAGGATGTTTAATTTAGCAAAGATTAGGATCCTCGGGCCTGAATGAATTGAATGTGAAAGAAGCTTGTAGGAGAGAGAAGAAATTCAATGTAAATTGATCAAACATTCATGGTGAAAATTGAACAACCGAGACAAACAATTTGGTTGGCATAAAATTACATAAATTATCATTAACCTCTATATAATATAATGGTGATACAATAGGAAGAATTTGAATTCCTTATGTAGGATTCGAACTCACTAACTTGGAATGACTCCAGTGCTAACTCAATGTAAAATCATCACTAGCGCTGATTAATGGAACTCCAGAAAACTGAATTAGTTCAAAACTAGTTAAATAATCTAGGTAGGTGAGAAAATTCACCCAACCTCCTTTACATCATGAAAAGTGGTTCTATACTAACTGAATATGAACTAACTAATGGTAATCAGATCATAACTGAACATAATTGAACACCGACTATGGTCAACGACTAGTGATTGTTGGTGGCACTCAAGGTGGATTCCTAAATCAAAGGGATTGGGATTCAGAGCTCCTAAGCTCATGTAGACTAGTGCATCAAGTGTTACATGGGATACAGATGAGTTCCTCGTCGCACTATTGAGGTGGAAATAAAATTCTAATCTAGGAAAATAAAATTAGACTATGGTGGTCAAGGGAGGATTAATTAATCAATCCTAACCCCCCCCCCCCCCTAATACTAAACCGGACAACATGCACCCTGGAAACTAAGACCAAAGGTCACCCATACAATTTAAATGAAAAAATGACTATTTAAAAAACCAAGGAAATGGGGAAAAACTCATGGGAACCATCCCTTTGAAAATAAGTAGGAAAAATAACTAAATCAATCCTTTACACCAAGAAGAGATATGATATATACAAATATATTTTTAGTGAAGGAATTGGTGATTATGTTTTCAATTTTCTCCTCTATAGTTCCTGGATGTAGTGCATGCGGAATTCAATATTATTGCTCCCCGACTTCGGAATGGATCACTGTATATCTCGATTGCAATATGACAAACTATGTATGACAAAAGATGTCTACTGAAGGATAAGTGTGAATACCAAACTATGTATGAATCCCATGTGGAAAAACTGCCTAAATAGTTGCATTCAAATGCCCCCGATACTTTGCTTCAGCTAAATAAAGAACAAGAATTGCTTGCTTCTTTCTTAACCAGCAGATTGGTCTAGATCTCAACATGAAAACAAATCCTTATGTATATTTCTTGTCAGTACTACCCCAACCTAGTCTGAATCAGTAAAACCAATCAGATGTTGTTGTGCAGTAGCAGAGTAGGGATCCAAAACTCCCTTATACCTTGCACATAATTCAATACGTGCTTTGTTACTTTCCAATGAATCTCATGTGGCTTCTGCATGCATATGGAAGCATCACTCACAACAAAATAGAAATATGGCCTCGAATGGATGAGGTACAATAGGACACCATTCAACTTTCTATAGTGTACTATCAACGAGTGGTGTGGAACCACCTTCTTCCAACCTAATTCCAGATAAGAAGGGGAAGGGTCTTGCTTTACAATCAGTCATGTGGAATCTTCTGAGAAAGTATCCTATGTATCAGGATTATGTAATCATGATTCTTAAGGTATTTTATTGAAAGCTTTTTTATTTACTTAGAGATCAATAAAATACCTTAACAATCGTAGATCAATCAAAGCTGATTTGATTGAAATCAATTTTATTCTTCTCTTTGCATTTATGGTTCCCCTTTGCTTGGGCATTCTTAGTCTCCCCAACTAAGAGAGACTAATTCTTGGAGGATTTGAGAGATCCCATCTGTATCAACTTTTCTTGTTCCCAGATAAGATATTTTGTGAAGGAATCAAGGAATAACCTTTTCCAATTAGGAGCTGTGAGTCTCCCAAAGTGAAAGGTGGATACGAACCCTAATAATTTTGGGCCAATTTTCTCATAATTGAGAGCACTAATTGCTCATCATTTTTATCAATCCCACACTGCTTGAACTGCATGGAAAGGAATTTGAATTTTGAGAAAATTTGTTGTATAGTTTTCAATCTATTGGGATGTAGTGCTATCAGATCATTCTCTAGTATATGGCCCCTTAGCTCATCCTCATTTCGAAATAATGATTTTATTTTCTCCCATAGTTCCTTTGTATTTTTTAGTCCTTCAAAACATAATAGTAACTCTCTGGAGATGTGGATGCACATGAAGCCAAATTCTTCATCCATCTTGTTTAGATACTTCAACTTTTCAAGAGGATACTAACGTTCGACCTCACTGCCCATGGTGACCCTATATAGACCCTTTTTGCAAAATACTATCTACATATCATTTGTCCAATCAAGGTATTTGAGGGTGTGAGGAACCTAGGAGTCAAAACTGTTGAATTCTCCATCTTATAGCTTCAAGGAACAACTTATTCTTCAAAAAATATTCAATTTACCTGTAAAAACACTTCAATTCAAAATAAAACCAATTCAAACGCTCTCCACTTTGACATGTCCACTTTCTCTGGGTGCATCACACC
The DNA here is from genome assembly GCA_001517045.1 of Pseudotsuga menziesii. Classification (NCBI taxonomy): domain Eukaryota; kingdom Viridiplantae; phylum Streptophyta; class Pinopsida; order Pinales; family Pinaceae; genus Pseudotsuga; species Pseudotsuga menziesii. The sequence goes on from LPNX010972648.1 coordinate 210,759, forward strand.
TACATAGACTTCTTTAGACAGAATCCAGAGGGAGCAAGGCAAGAATACTAGGAATTATGTGGAACCCAATTGCTTCTGGTACATCAATGGAAATTTCTGAGGTTTGAAGCTGGCATTAATAATTTCTCTATTACCATGTTTAATTTACCAAACTTTAGGATCCTTAGGCATGAATGAATTCAATGTGAAAGATGGTTGTAGGAGAGAGAAGAAAGTCAATGTAAACTAATCAAACATTCATGGTGAAAATTGAGCAACCAAGAGACAAAATTTGGTCAGTGTAACATTACATGAATTATCATTAACCTCTTTGTAATACAATGGTGATACAATAGGAAGAATTCAAGTTCCTTGGGTAGGGCTCGAATTCACCAACTTGGACTAACGGCAAAGCTAACTCAATGTGGGAAAATCGCCACTAGAGCTCACTAATGCACCTCTGAACAACTGAATTAGTTCACAACGAGTTAATTGATCTAAGTATGTGAGAAAACGTGCCCAACCTCCCTTAAATCATGCAAAGTGGAATTAGACTAACTGAAGATGAAATAATTGATGGGAATGAGAGAAAACCTGAACATAACTGAACACCGACTAGGGTCAACTGTTGGTGACTACTGGTGTCACTTAGTGCGGGTTCCTAAATTATAGGTATTGGTCTCTAAAGATCCTAATTGTGCATATTGGCACATCAAGTGTTAGGTGAGCCCCATATGAGTCCCCCATGGAACTAGTGACGTGGAAACAACCTCCTAAGCTAGGAAAATATAATTAGGCTATGGTGGTCAAGCAATGATTAATTAATTAATCCTAACAAGGGGAATAAATCCACTAGGGGAAGAGGTAACTGAATAGGAAGCCATGTTGTTTTATGTCAGGTGTAATACGGATGCCAAAGGAACTTGAATAAAATATCAGTTGTTAATATTCTCTAGATCACTAACCTTTTTAATTGTTTCCCTAAACTAAGGTTAGTGGATTTTTGACGCAAGCTTTTAGTGAACTGCAATAACCTACCTATTAGCATAAAATGAAATACTAAGTGATCCTAAATTAAATTTAGTGATTATTCTACATAATATTACTATTATCTTATTTCTAAAAAGGCTGTCAAAGAAAAAAAATTCCCAATGGAAAGAAACTAAGTTTCTTCCATTTTTCTTGGATTTTGCCTTGAGTTAAGAGGGCAATAATCTTATGAAAAAAGTATTATTTTGAAAGTATTATACAAAATGCATTATATATATGTGTATGTGTAGTCTTTTAAGAAATTGTTTGTTATAATTGATTACACTAGTGATTCATTATGGTATTACATATATTATAAATAATTACAATGTTGCTATGGAATGAAGAATTAAGTGTTACTAAAGACTACACGTTGAAATAAGTATAACAAAATATTTCGTTGTATATATAAGTGCTATGGTTTCCTTCTGGTTGATATTTTTGCGTGGGTTAGAGCTTGCACAGATTATATTTTTATTACATGCGAGAGCTTGCACAGATTATATTTTTATTACGTGCGAGCATTATGGGAAGGGAAGGACGCCACCCAATCTCTGGTCCCTATTATTTATTTTAACAAGGATCTCTATGTGAACGTTGTTGAAAAGGAAGGGCACAACCCAGTCCCTTGTCCCTCATTTGCAAGTGGTATTTTAACTATTTTATTTTAGGTTCAATGTGCTAGCTCTATGGGAAGGGAACAATATAGGTCTGGTTCCTATTTTGAGATTATGTGTATAGAAAAGAGGAGAAGTCTATTTCACTCTTCTCTTTTACTGTATATATTATATATATGACACCCGAAAAGAAAGGTGTCCTAAGTGGTGTGGATTCATACCATTCCTTCTAGTTGTATATTGTTAACTTAAGCAGTGATTATCTTTCCTGTATTTAGGAGAACACTTTTTTTTAAGGAGACGATTGGGTTTAAACATGGATCAGGGTCGGTTAAGTACACCTTTATAGATTGTCTTATGAAATATTTATCTAAATCAAAAGAATTATTAAACGACATAAAATTAGATGATAAAACACGATTCTATAAATTCAAATTTATAATAAAAATATTATGAAAATAAATAAATAAAAATTTATCTCAAATAAATCAAATAAAAAATCAATAACAATGAACAAAATAATATTTTTTATTAAAACTAATTATTCCATTTAATATTTCTACTTATCCTGCATACCAATTTTTTTTTGTTAATTTGTAAAATTAATGCTAGTTTTGCATATGACAATAGCAACTTAGAGGAATTTCCTTCTTACAAATATCTCATAATTGATATTCATCACAAGCTCAACTAAAAATACAACATTTATAAAACGATTAATGAGGATGAAAATATTATTTTAGTTTTTGAAAATAATTGTAAATCAACGAACCTTGTCATGTTGGATAAAAAGAAGTTCCTTTTTGAAACTCTCGTCACTCCCATTATCTTCTGCGGTTGTGAAGTATAGGGTTTCATCATCTCTAGAGAATCCTAGAGAAATATTAAATCTATTCAAAAGTGTTTCACAACTGATAATCTCTAAATTAAAATAAATACACTACCATGTTCTCATGCTAGAGGTGGATCTTCCCCCATCAAGAGCATTACTATAACTAGGTACATGATGTACAAGTACAGCATAAATAACATAGGAGAGCAAAGACATCCTAAAACTTCTTTACAATCTAGTCAAGACCACCTACACCTAAATACAGGTTGTTATAAAGATTCCATGGCTTGTTAAACCATTGCAGGATCAACGAAAATTCCACTTTGCAAAAATAAATCAATAATGTTAAAAGTATTGTCACATCTATGTTTAAGAATGAACCCACAACTAACCATGCAAATGATTAATAGTGATTTCTCCATATCTCTTGTTAAGATAGAGGGAAATTTCAAACTTGATTTAATTGAAATACTGAGAATATGAATGAAAATGATATCTACCAACAATCAAAGGAGAAAAATAGCCAACATACATACCTATCGTAGCCACAACTATCCTAGCTCATAAATATGGTACCTCTTTAGTTATTTGTTTTTAATTCATTTACACTTTTATTTTCTTCAATTGTTTTCTTACTTAGTTAAAAAATTACAAAATCAGATACAAAACATTTTCTCCAATTCAAAACAAAGCATAAGTTAAAATTCTTGATAAAATGAAAATCAATAGTTGGAAGTCATGATGATCCTATATCTTTAATCCCCCGATTGTTCGACTCTGGCTACATTATAGAAAAACTTGGACATGGTTATTTATTTGGAAATTTAAAATCATTAACTGGCCAACTCTGACTTTTTGAAAGTTAGAAGTAAGAAAAAACAACTATTTTCGACACTCGATAGTCGAACAGCTATTTAAAATTTGAATAATTATGATCTCGAACTCAGGCTTCCGGTTTTCGAGCCCCACCTCCAAAATATTTAAAAAATTCAAAGTTGGTGTAAGATACACACATACATGGATTAAATCAAATTTATGGTTTAAAATGACCAAAGTGAACCACTTTAAACAAATTGGAAATCCCTAAATTGACATCAATCTAAGCTAGGTTAATTGGAAACCCCTAAATTGACATCAATCTAAGCTAGGTTAATTGGAAACCCCTAAATTGACATCAATCTAAGATAAGTTTGAACCTATTGCCATGATCTCTGAGAGCTTTCATCCTACAAATAACTTTCTAGAGATTTTTGGTTTTTTCCAGGCATTATATTGTTTTCATTAACTCTGTCACACCTATAAGAAAATTATTTCAGCTTATATATTTCTATTTCCCTGCAAGATTGCAAAAGAAGGCATGGAAAAAAGAACCAGGTCCAAGTCCCCAATGGAGGATTTAAAATCAAAAGACCATAAATCTGGTTTCTTCTCCAAAACAAATGCTTAAGTATCACATACCATATGTCTTGATTGGGTTAGGATCTATGCTATTTTTTATAGAAATGGTTTCTTTGAGTTCCATGATGATGCACCTATTTACCAAAATATTAGTAATTCCCAATTTCATGCATTTTCTTCTTGGCCCATAGTCTTACCATACACATACCTGGTTAAATGGGTCATTTTTTGCTAATGTGCTGACTAGCTATTTCAGAGATGCGAATAAAATTTTGTTCATGAATACCAAACCTGATACTTTTTCCAAGATATATTAACTCGAGGCCCCACAACAACTACTTACTTATAAAATTATAAAAGCATTCGAGGAAAATATTGAGCCGGAGGTCCTACTAAAGACCTAAATGGTTGATCCTAGCATTTTTTATTCTCAGAACGAATTGAAAATACCAATTTCCATTCTCAGAGAACCCTACAAACTATCGACATCAATGCTTTGTATATTCTATGGAGATGAACAATGTCCATATTTGTAACTAGAATGTAGTCTGTTGTCTTATTATGTGGAAACTAAAGGTTCAAATAGTCTAGAAAAGAGGTTAAATGGAGCAACAAAACTTCTTACATGGCACTTCCATCCAGAAGTTTCCTTTCAATGACTAACAATAGTTTTCAAGAAGTGTCTTCATGTGACAAATCATGTAAATGTCGTCACGGATGGAAAAGTGCCATTTTTGGCTATAACATATGCCCCCTAATTATTAGGTTAGAGGGTAAGAAGATAAATGAAATATACTATAAATAGGTAACAGTTGACTCATGGATTCAAAGAAAATGGCGAATCCAAGATCATAACCTCAAATGAAGGTACCTGAAAGAGAGATAAATATCATACAAAATGATCTTTAGGGGTGATTCCATGAAGATGGGTAACACTTTTTGGCCAAATTTGGCGATGAAAACCTGATTTTTTACTCATGTGCTAGATAGAAGCCCTCAAAACGCATATATGCCATGTGAATTTTGACTTGCAGTAAAAAAAAAAATTGTAGAATATTATGTTGGCTTCATAGTGATATTTTTAAAAAAATATTCCAATGTCATTTAATGTGTGAATTTTTGCATTTAATGAACTGTAAGACCTTAAAAATTTGAAGAAGCTAATAAGTGGCTCGTGTCCATGTAGAGTAATTCAATCTTGCATTAATAATTTTTAAAAAATAAATATATGAGCATGATCTACATAAAATGCAGTGTGATGTGCATATTTTTTTGTTAATTATTTTCTCATTATACAATTATTTATTATTTTTCGAAAGTGACCACATTCGATTTCAGCATCGTTTTAAACACATATTTGTCCATGTAAAGGAATTTTTTCTATTTTTTCAAAAATTGAAAAACCAAAGATACCCTTTTGAAGAGGACACGTCGATATGTGATGTGTGCATTTTTAAGAATTTTTTGGCTTTGTATTTTTAACTCTGCGGATTTTTCTTTGAGCTGCTTCGAAGTTGCAGTGTGGTTTTCTAAGTAAAATTTTTAGAAGTAATTAAAAAATAAATTGCATATGAATGCCAAAATGTGTGTATGATACCTCAATGGATAGAAGATTCGTTGGTGAATTTATGGGTATCAACTCTGCTCAGTTATGTGCTAGGAATGGCAGGGTTTACACCTCTATAAGGCACGGGAAATTTTTCATTTGTTTGAATGAGGGCTAAGTCTGTTTTTTTAAGCCCTCGACCGAGGGTTTGTAAAGCCCTAAATACCTCGGTCGAGGGCTTGATAAAACCTCGATCGAGATATTAAAGCCTCGGTCGAGGGCTTAACAAGCCCTCGACCAAGGTGCATTTTTCTATTTTTGCTGAAATGCGCTTGCCAAAAAGTGTTACCCAGGTCCGCGGATTCACCCTTAGTACATACGTGTCCATATAAAAGTGATCTCCAAGAAGATATAAGGTGGATCCAACATGTGTATAAATTATGTAACTATCATGGTTACACAATATGTCAAAAGGCGCCATGTGAAATCTAAAGGAGTCATGACCACAAATAAACAACGTAGATCCATGCTCAATAATAAATCATAGCCACAAGAATACAAGGTGGATCTTTGTCTCAACAATTGTCATATGAAGTGTGACAAGGTCTTGCACAACTCGGGAAATAGAAAAAGATAATGATGCTACTTTTGACCCAAGTTATTCAATCCAACCTTCCCAAAGGTACAAATCCTAATCATGTGAATAAATAATTTGACATCGAACATGGAGGAAACCGTTTGATTACCAGTCATGGATGAAAACCGTTAAAATATGTGAGGGAAACCATCAATAATGAAAATGGTCCTCAAGGTACCTAGTACATTCTAACAATTGTGAATACATGGTCTTGAATTCAAACACTTGAAGAATCCATCGAGTAGGGAAAACTAAGTTATTCCCACTACCCAACAGCAATGGAAATTGTCATTGATGACTTCAATCCCCAAGGTCCTAGCATAAACTATAAATCTCATTCCTAGAGAAAGATGTGTTGAATTCGATAGGAATATATTTTTTGTAAGGAATGCATTAAAGAATATTCCATCATACAACACGAGGTAAATCAAATATTGATTGGATATAGAACTGGTACAAATCTTTTCAACAAGAACCTACAAAGACTTGATGTATTGAATTGATACCATGGAGTGGCCGACAGAAAAGGTTAAGGAAACTGCAGAATGGCCAACAAAGGTTTTATCCTTAAAAAATGAGCACGGAACAATAGTGACTTAGGAAGCTTTTTGACACCAAGGGACCTACAATACAAATCTGCAATGTAGGAGACATTGATATATTCTCCATATAATTGAAAAAGTAACTAACCAGAGGAGTAAAAACTTTCAGATTAGGCTTAATCCTAAGGAAAAAGAATAGAAACCAACTGTTGATATACTAAAACTAGTGCTTTGTTCAAGGATGAAAATACTTGCTGCCATAATATAAAATACATTTAAATTAACTTCCCTTTCCTTGTTTCTTGTAAAGGTTTCACGAGTGTAAGAAAGCAAAGTCGGGACCTTCTTCATTGTTAACAAGCTCGAAGAAGAGATAGAATAATGGTTGCTAAAGCACTGATTCATGGATTTGATGAGCCCAAATTAGTGGATGCTCAATGAAGTTTTCACAAGTTGAGAGTCTGAAAATTCCAAATAAGACTATACAGGGAGACTTTTTCATAAGGTTAGTCTCCTAAATCCAAATAAGTATAAAATTATCCAAATGGGAACTCTCTTAGCTCAAGAGAGCTAAGATATTCCTTTTTCATAGTTACTCGTCAAGGTCTGAAAAAGGGTTAAACTATCACCATAGTGACGCTCCATCAAAAGAAAGCATAAGGGTTTAGTTTAACGAGCGTGAAGGAAAGAAAGATCACTCGATGATTTTGTCCTAAAGTTTTAGCAAGAATGACAATGGAATAAAGAACGCTCGAAATATTTTTCATAGTTTAATCTAGAGCATGAAAAAAGAGTGAGCTCAACTAGGTTCCTTTTTCAAAAATTTAGTCTCGCAGGCCCAAAAAAGAGACAAACCTATATCTGGGAATACTCATCCAGCCACAATCTACTAGAGTATTCCTTTTTTGTTAGTAATCAATAGGGTCCGAAAAAGGGTTAAACTCATACCAATGTGGATGTTCTTTCACATCCTTTAATGAGTATGAAGAGACACACAATCTCGACAATCTAGTTATGTTTAAGGATTTAGACCAAATCTTAAAGGTAAATCCATACCTTTCCTGTAAAGTTTTAACGAGCCCATAAAAGTCAACTCATGGCCTCCTTACTGTTTTTAACGAGATCGAAGGAAAGACAAAAGAATTCTCTAGATGCAAGGAGACAGGTGTCAGAAGCATGTGGAACTAGTTCCAAGCATGAGGAACAAGCCTAAGCATAGTTTAAGGAACATGAGCAATGTCACATCCCATCTCCTCTACTCGCCGAGAGAGAGGATGCGACTCGACTGTTGTTGCTACTGTCAAGACGACAATCTAGCCACATTAATAGAATAATAAAATGCATTGAAATAAAATACATATGCAAATGTATATTTCATTAAAATACAATAAAAGAAAAATACATTCAAGCATTTAACATGTTCGTGTTATTTTAAAACAAATACAGTTGCAGAACTTAAATACACAAAAAATACTTATCTTGAAAAGAAGTTGTCCCGCAACTAGCTATGTCGTTGCAACGTTCCACCCAACCATAAGCCAGTGTGCTCATCAATCACTCAACACCATTGCCACCCACGAGATGGGCATGATTTATAGAAGGAACTAGGGAAGAGCAGGCTCACACATAACCAAATACACATCAAAACTCAACTAATCCAAACACAATTCGGTTTATCAGGATTCTAAGGCAGTGGAAAGGAGAATTGCTAAGCTAGTGAGCTCAACCATAGAGCTATGGACACCTACACAAGATCTGGCTTGGCCTCCACAATACCTACACACCCAACACATGGAAGTATTCCTTTCACTGCTACACAGTCCCTCAGGCCATACCTTCCCTTCAAGTTCTCTTCAGAGTGTGTATAGAATAATAATCATCCCCTCTTGATCTCTCTGTGAGGTTTCTCTCTTCACTGGGATTATCAAGCCAATTCTTTCCTCTTCCATTCCTAATGGTTTAGACCAAAGAAAGCACTTACAGAAAAACAAAACACAAGTGCTGGGTATGGACAAAAACGTTTTGCAACCAAAAACAAATAGGAAAATGGGGAAATCAACCCTGGTGAGAAAACTTGATCTGAGCAAACGTTTATGGGTAAAAACGACCTCTACAAACCCCCAATTTGTGAATTTGAACTCCAAAAACATCTATGGGAATTATGAGAGAAAAAACGACCTCCCTAAACCCACAAATTGTGAATCCCTATTGTCCATTCACTCAGTAATAACACAAATGGATTTATGGGCATGTAGAAATGAGGAAATGATAGAAAAATGTGGAGGTGAAAGCGCAACAAGCTTTAGCTACGTGAGTAAAAGAAGGGCGTGGGTGCATAATGGGATGGGCATGCATTTCATGGATTTTTCTTGCCCCATAAGTCAAAAAAATGATTTCCAAAAATGATGGCTTACCCCAATCCGAATTTGACTTCCATACTCTTCTAATCCCAAGGCATTAACTACCTCAACCAATTTCTGAAAGAAATAATGATTGGGCACAAAAGACAAAAATGGGTAGTTGACAACTTTATGGGTTCTCCCACTAACATTTGTATTTACCCTATTGGCTCAACGGTTTGAATATTTTCCCCCCCTGCTCTTTGTGAAATCATTCCCCCATCTCTTTAATGTTGCATTGACATAGCTAGTTGTGGGTATTTTTATTAATTGCATATTTACATGACGTCCAAAATTATATTGTGTCTGGCTAGCACATGAACCATCGACATCTATTTTAATTGTCGATACATACAAATGCTAAATGCATGCTAAGTCCTTCACCTTTAGCTCCTCTCCATGATTTAATAACGCTATTTACATCATTTACAATTAAATGCAATTGGGTTCAAGACTGAGGTGTTACAAGAAAGATAAGGGCACTCAAGGAGTGTCTTCTCGAAGTAAAGGATGTCAATAAGCAATGGAAAAATGGTACAAAGATGAGAGATGATGATATTGGAGATGATGGCTTATAAAATGAGCTAAAAGCATTGAAGCCAACACCAAGCTCATAAGCGAGAGAATAATACATGCAAATGTGGTTACAGTTTGAACAAAAAGGTGAAGCCAGTAAACAATTGTGAATTCAAATAATAATCTTGTCACCAAGAAACAACAGTATGATGATCATGTTCAAAAGAAGAGATCCGATACAAGTCACTTTGGTAGAAACATTTTCAACTTTTATATCTTCAACAAAAGGCATAGTTAAGGAAGAATCAATTGAATAAGTCTCTGTAGTGCCAAGGCCCAACGATTTATAGTCACTAAGATCAACCTCAAGAGGAAAGATAAAGTTGATAGAGGCAATGGAGTCTACAAAAATAGACTTAGTATCACATGAGTCAAAAATTCTACAAGGAGAATCAAACTCACCATGATCACTGACTTGCTGCTACAAAGACTCAACAATGCCAACATAGGAGGTTCGATCATCAGACAGACCATACTCAATAATAAATTCAGGGATTGATTTAGCCATAACTGATCCAACATCCATAAGAAGGTTAGAATATATCATAGACTCTAGGAAGAATTCATTTGAGGGATGTAAGACATCCCATATAGAACACATGACTAAACATTTAGTTGGATCAATAGGGTGGAGATCTAGCTCCAAAGTTCCCATTGGATAGATCATCTAGTCAACTACTAGGAATGAGTCCCAAAAATATAAGCATGATTGTAGAGGCTTCTTCTCATTTGTAATTGGACACGACATATACGAGACCACATAGTTCACCCGTGGCGGGTAGTGTCTATCGAAACACTAGGAATTAACAAAGGATAAACTTGTTCTCCTCAAGATCAACATCCCATTGTGTTCACCACCAAATCACTTTCCGGTCAGAATNCGGGGAGTGTCTATCGAAACACTAGGAATTAACAAAGGATAAACTTGTTCTCCTCAAGATCAACATCCCATTGTGTTCACCACCAAATCACTTTCCGGTCAGAATTTAGCCACCTCTACATATGAGAAGGAAATGATGATTATTTGGCATGTTGTACAGAAGTGGTGGCCATACCTATTAGGAAATCATTTATGCATCAAGGCTGATCACTAGAGTCTGAAATATTTCCTAGAACAACAAGTCTCATCCCCAACAAGATAGAAATGGGGTAGGAAACTCATGGGTTATAACTTATGAATATGAGATCACTTACAAGAAGGGCAAGGAAAATATTGTGGTGGACGCTCTTTCCTGTACATTTGATGAACCCATTTCTCTTTCAGCTATTTCTATGCATATTTCAAACTGGTTACAACTTCTTTAACAAGGCTATGTCAACGACTCTTCATTATTTGAAATCATCCAATGGTTGTAAAATAAACCTTCTACTATACCACATTACTCTTGGGATGGTTCTTATTAGAGATACAAGGTCATCTAGTGTTTCCACAGAGTACAAATATTCAACAAGATATTTTCAATGAACTCCATGCTTCTCCATGGACATGGCACTCTGGGTTCCTCAAAACATATGAGCAGGAATGGCGTAACTTATTTTAGAAGGGAATGAAATGAAAAATTCAACAAATGGTGGTCGAATATAATACATGCCAACGCCATAAGGGTGAAACAACATTCCTTTCTAGATTTCTCGAAAATTTTCCCATCGCTACAAGTATTTGGACATATAATTTGATGAATTTCATTGAAGGCATCCCTAAATATGGAGGGAATACTGTAATCTTGGTTGTGGTTGATTGGATCTCCAAATATAGTCATTTTGTTTCTCTCGTCCATCCATACACCTCCTCCTTAGTCACACAAATTTTCATGGACCAAATATTCCGTCTGCATGGAATCCCTTCTTCCATTGTCTCAGACTGTGATGCAACTTTCATAAGTAATTTTTGGACAAAACTATTTCTCCACACTGGAACCAAACTCAATATCAGTTATGGATATCACTCATAAATAAATGGTCAAACTAAAGTTATCAACAAATTCTTGGAAACTTATCTTCATTGTTTCACCTCTGAACAATGACATCAGTGGTAAAAGTGGATCCCTCTCACTGAATGGTGGTACAATACTTCTTACCATACTACATATAAAATTACTCCATATGAAGCATTTTATGCTCAGAAACCACTAATGGTCCTTTCATACAACCCCAACAATTCACCATTTCAGGAAGTTGACACGGTTCTTCGAAACCAAGATCAAATTATTCACATTTTGTAGGACAATCTTCAAATGGAAAGAAACCAAATGAAACAACAAGCAAATCAACACCATTCTAAGTTCACTTTTCAAGTTTTTTATTTGGTCTTTCTTCATCTGCAACCTTATAAGTAATCCTCCTTGAAACTCAAAGGGAATCAGAATCTGGATCCAAAGTTTTATGGCCCATATAAGGTTCTTCAGAAGATTGGGTCTATTGCTTATAAATTGGAACTTTCTCCTTCATCTCGCATTCATCCAGTATTTCATGTCTCTTGTCATAAGAAAGTTATTGGAACCAACATCATAGCACAAAATATTTTACCAAAACTAGATAATGAAGGATCCATCTTTTTGGATCCATCATTCATCCTCAATAAGTGTAGTCGTCAGCTTTACTCTTGATCCATCACAGTGGTATTAATTCAGTGGCACGTCATGCAACTAGAGGATTCTACATAGGAACCACTCCTTCATATTCAACAACAATTTCCACATCTAAAGCTTTGAGGACAAATATTTTTTAAGAGGGAGGGGATGTTAGGAACCTATGTCAACCCTTCTCTTTACTTCGTTATTATATTTTTGTTGGATGCATATGCTTTGTCAGTCATCCCATATTATATTTTATTATCCCACATTCAAGGTTATTAGAAGTAGTTTAGATTAGACTTAGTATATAAGTACATGTTGAGGCAAATTAAAGCATCCACAAGTTATTTTGTATTTAGCTTGCTCGAAGGAGGTTTCCCCCTCGAAGTGGCCTACGATCAATAAAATCTCTTCTATGCCTTTCTATTTCTGATATATAATGCATTTTAATTTTTTATTGTAGGATATTCCTCATAGGATCAGATGGCTCCTAAGTTCAGTCTATAACTGCTAATAGAGGATTATCAACACCTTGCACAATAAGGTCATGCTAAGGAAGGAGGTGGGGTGAAGGGAAAGAGGAAATACCAAATTCTTTGTAAAGGGCTTACAAATTAGGTTAAGATAACATTCAAAGGGAGATACCACTTCCCAGTGGTCTTACACAGGAAAGAGACCCATGAGGACCCCAAAAACAACACCAGATCACCCCAAACATACCCAAAAAAGTGAAAACAAACGATGAAACATGGAATACACATGTTTCCTAAAGGTAATATTTGCATATGATACACATGCATACCATTACAAACTCACGTATGGGTTAGAGATACACTACTGTGCAGTGTAACAATCGTGTATGGGTGGTGGAAGGCATAAAAATGTCAAACTTAGCCTCAAAAAAGCAGGGAAGGTTCCTAAAAAATCTTAAGGATGACTCTTAACCTGAAAGAAGAACTCATACCTTCAAATACACTAGAAAAACTATACAAGGATACACCAAAATAGACAAGGTATCCCCAATAAAGTCACCAGTTCTATTGTTAAGGAATTGATCTTATGGCTAGGTTTGAGGCCACCAACATACTATGGGTTTACAGACTAATGTAAAAGACTTTGAAAGTGTAAATCTAAACAAGTTTTCAAGGGTTATAAGGGTTCATACCTCATGCATTGAAGGTTAATCCAAGTTTCCTCTTTATCCCTATTCTTGCTCCCCAACCAAGAGACCTACAAAAAAACTTCAAACCTTCATCAAACCAATTTGACCACATGTAAAACAATGATAATCAAGATAATATGAAAACCTAATCTCATAAACATTAAAATATGATCACAAATTGAGATTCAATATCCCTTACATAATTATTTGGAAAGGGAATAACAACAAAATTCTATTAATCAATGGAAGAAGTTACAAGTGCAAGATATACATTATCCTCATGCAAGTCACCTTGTAAAACCATTGATCTGGATCTCTTGCTTCTCTCCTCCAATATTCTCATCCTCCAAGCTTTGCAACAAAGGTATATTACAACTAGGGAAAAGGTGGGGTGGATGAGAGTCCCAATGTCACCAACATAATAATGCCAAAGGCTAAGTCCCCTTCATGTTCCCCTATCCCTCTCTTATATAACAATCTGAATTGTTAGGGTCGGTAATAGGTCAGTTACAACTAAGGAGGAAGTTCCAAAACCACCCAAATCTTGATAATTTATATTTTTAACCACTTTATGGGATATATGTGATTTTCCCACTAACAAATAGTGTATACAAAGTTGAAAAAAATAGTTTTCCCACTGACAAATCTCGTATCGGTCAAAAGGAATTTTTCAGGGTATTTCCAATATTTTTCATGAGTTGGTTTGTTATGTAAAGTTGTTCCTTGGTACGATACCTTTCAAATAGTCCAGAAAATAGGTTAAATGGATCTACAAAAATATTTATATGGCCCTTCCATCCATAGGTGTCATTTAGGTGACTAACAATAGTTTTCATGAAGTGTCATCATGAGACAAAAGATGTAAATGTCGTCAAATATGGATAAGTGCCATTTTTTGCTATAACAATAGTCCTAAAATTTCTCCTAATTTTTGGAGTCTATGAATGTATTTAAGAGAAATTATGATATTGAGAAAAGGGAGTCTTTTTCATTGGAGAAGGATTGTTGCAGTATGTTGCACTCTAAATTGTATGGCTTTTTAACCTGCTACAATCGAGTATGTATTTATTTGAAAACTGGGTAATGTGAGATGGACAAATTTTTTTGCATGTAATTATTTGGTGGGTATCAAATACAAATTTTATTTGTTATTTTTTGTCCTCCATTGAGTTTTGTGTTCACTAATTCACATTTTCTTAAATCTTAACATTATTTAAGATTTGTATGTTATAATGAATGATACTATTAATTCACATGAATTTCTTCATAGGGTTTATGCTTGATGTTTCTTTGGGAATTCGATGGTTTAGTAACATATTAATTCTAAAATAAATCTTGATTTATAGGCTTTTCCTTTTATTAATCTCCCAATAGGTTTCCCTGCTAGGATATTTTAATCATATCTAACTTATTAAACATATTTCTTATCATATTCACTTATAATAAACCCACAAAGAAACTATAATTCTCTTTTGAAGATAGAAACCCTAATATAATGGAGGACTAAATCCATCCATAGAGATCATCCCAAATGACTTGGAAATAGAAATCTTTTTTAGGGAATATTTTGAGGTTCTCGGATCATATTCTTTTCCTTTGCATTAACATTTAAACCTGTTTTTAGGAATCAAAAAATGGTGCTAGAAGGAGGGTAGGTAAGTAATTAATGGTTTGAAGGAATAAAAGAAAAACTCCTCCTTGTTCCCTGGTTTCTACTAAGAGTTGTGTAATCCCACCATCCACATTCATCGTTGCTGCAATTTCACAGCTGAAACCATTTTGACAGCTACCCCACAATCCAAAAATTGTCCAGGTGTTCTCATTTTTCCCATGCCCCAATATCAAGATTCCACACTTCATCCTCTAGCTAAGAATGCTTAACACACCTTTGCAATTCCTACCATAACCCAATATTTTGTTGAACGATTTAACTGACGCTTTAGGGATTTTGTGAACGGTACTAAAAGATATGTTGCAAGTTTTTCAATAAACCCTAAATCCCAATATTTCACTCATTTTAGTTCCCCACTTCAATCCCTACATATAGTTTTGACAAACCAATCGAAATATGGTTTCATTGCAGATCTTAGTTTTTTTCTATTTGGATTTAATTTAAAAGAAGGAGGATCATACCAACCTCCATCAATGCCTAATTCCCCACCTAGTACTCCTCGTGGAAATAAATATGGAAATAGTTCTTCTAATAATTATATCTCTAGTTCATCTAAGGAAGAAATAAGTCCTCTCCATATGGATAATAATCAAAATATGCCCTGGATCGATCAAGATGCAGTATCAGTTCCAGGTGTGCAACATGCATTACCAGAAAACCCTCAAACATTTTTTCCCATTTGATCTTGGTGATAGGAAACTAACTAATGACCACATAAATAAATTTATGTTAGCAATCCACTTATGTAATGTAATACATGAAGATGTGGTATGCAGGTTGTTTCCTTACACCTTTGAGGGTAAAGCTTCAACCTGGTATTTTTCTCTTCATCCCCGAATGATAAATTCTTAGAATCAATTCAATAAACTATTTTTGGAAGAAATTGATGATGACAAAACACGAGAATATCAAGTAATTGAGTTATCTACAATGAAATGTAAAACAAATAAAGGAAGAAATATTTTAATTAAATATTCCTAACACTTAAAAAATAGATTCTCGCTAAATCAATGTCTATAGAAGATCACTTGGTATCATATTATGTAAAAGACATTCCAAATCCCTTAGGCATGTGGGTGAAATGAATGCATAAAATAACTCTACAACAAGTGTTCGATGAATTTATGTTGATAGAAAAGGATATGTTAAGCCTTAAGGACAGTTCTGATATCAATACTAATCAACCAAGTACTTTTGAGAAGAAAGATAATCCCACAAAAAAAATTAACCCTCTAAAGAAAGACAAAAGTTCTTTTGATTTTGAAAATATTTAGAAAGTTCCGCTTAATGTATCAAATGAATTTTATACCTATAAAGAAACGTGAATGAACGGAAATCCAATACACGAGGCTATTTTAGGTATCCTTATTATAAACGACCTTATCAACAACCTCACAATCAACAAGTACCTCCCTATGAAGGGATGAATATTGATGATGTGGTATTTGTATTAAAATATATACTAATAGGACCACAACCTCCCTTAGAAAACTCAAATAATAATTTGAGTGAAAACCCTGGAGAAGATGAAAATGAATTGGATGATCCCAATGCTCATTATGTTAATCATTTCTTAGAAATTCCTGGGTATGATGAAGGAGACAATGAAGAAACATTTTATGTAGTTCAGCATCCATATAGCACTTGAGGAAAAATACAACAAACTCAAGACATCCATTCCACCTCTAAAATTCCACCTACAAATTCTAAAATCAATCCTCAAAAAGATAATACAACTTTTGACCTAGAATATGACCATGTGGAAGATTTTAAGAATGTAAAGCTAATATATATATATTTGAAATATTTAAAATCCTTCAAATTATAGATAAACATGAAATTAGTTTTATCTCCTACAAAGCAGAAGATTATTGAAAACAATATACTAGAAAACCCTTTTTCCAAAGAGAACTTAACAGTCAACTATTACGTCCTCCACTGGGGAAAAAGTGAAAACACCACCTTTTCTATTGTCTTTTGAAATTCTCAATACCAATGTCCACAATTGCATGGTATATTCTAGTGCATATTCAAATGTAATGCCATTATTTGTCCACTAAACTCTAAATGCACAAATACAAACTTCACAAACACATATAGCACAATTATATAGACCCAAGGTAAAGGTTGTAGGAGAATTAAAAAAATGTCCTCGTTAGACTCTCCTCAAATCCTAGGATATATCAAACTATTGATATTGTTGTAGTTGATGTCCTTGAAGCTTATGGGATGTGGTTAATTCATGATTGGTCTCAAAAACTTAAAGTATATTTTGCAACAGACTGATCACACGTATGGCTACCATATCAAGGCAAGTCTAAAAAAATGAAAATTGAAAGGGAACCATATATTAAACAAATTGTTACCGATCTTGATGATCTTGGTGAACCCTCCATAACAATTAATGAAAATTTGCGAAACCATTCTATGGATACATTTTTTGGAAACTTTCCTGATGATATGTCTCCTGTTGCTCAATCTGAAAATTGATAAGAAGTAATTAACTTTCATTAGATTGAGTCTTCTTAGTGCATGTTTTATAATGTCTATAAAGACAACACCAAATTTAAGCTAGATAAAACTTGCCAGACTTTGTTTTTTAAGGTTCTAAATCTAAACATGGACCTGGAGCATGGTGTGTTTTAATGGATACAGAAGGAAACAAAACTATATAGCTTGTCGATTATTGTTTGGATGTACAAAAAATGTGGCTAAATATGAAGCCTTAATTCAAGGTATTATAAAAGCCTTTGATTTAAAAGATAAATTTATCAAAGTTTTTGGTGACTCAAAAATCATTGTTATAAAAATAAGAAAAAACATTTACTATGTATCAACACATTTAAAGAATTATCAGATATATTCTTGGGATTTTATTAATCATTTTGAAGATTTTAACATAAACTTCGTCCCTAGATCGCAAAACTTTGATGCAGATCTACTAGATAATGTTGCTTCTAGATTAAATGCTACAAAACAATTTGCACCAGATGCATTCTCTATTGAATTAATATGCATAGCTTCGATACATTACAATTTCACAAACTAGAAATTGTTCCATGATGATCAATAAATTGTCAATTTCGTGATAGCCAATTATACTTTCAAATATGTATCTATTGATGAAAACACTCATGATCAATCATTAATAGAACTTCAAAACCCTTTGAACTCACAAATAATTAATGATTTAATACCCATATTGGCTGTCAGGCTTAATTTTTTTATGATTTATAGGATAAGATAAAAAAGGTAACCAATTGCAAAACGAATAGTTCTTGTATGAATTATGAAACAGTGAATTTAGGAACTGAAAATAATCCTCAGAATATCAAATTAGGTACTCAATGCAAACTTGCAGAAATAAAGGATTTCATCAAAGTGGTTAAAGAAAACAAAGATGAATTTTCTTAGACACATGATGATTTGAAAACATTTGACACTAACATTGTGCAACACAATATACTTGTGAATCCTGATATTAATCCTTATCAATGAAAACTCAGGAAAATGGATCCCAATGTAGAACCGTCTATTAAAAAAGAATTAAATAAACTTTTATTAGCTAGAATAATCTTTCCTTCCAAGAACACTCAGTGGATAGAAAATTTAGTTCCAGTACGAAAGATAAATGGAGATATTCACCTTTGTGTTGACTTTCGGTATCTGAACAGAGCTTCGAAAAAATATAAATACCCAGTACCCCCAATGGAACAAATTTTAAAGAAGGTATTTTGTTCAGAGATGTTTTCATTACTAGATGGATTCTCTAGTTACAATACGTTTCTAGTCTCGCATTCATATCAATTCAAGACTAGTATCAAAACACCATGGGGTACATTTTCATATCGAAATATTCCTTTTGGATTAATAAATGTAGGTTCTACTTTTAAGAGAGAAATGGACGTTGATTTTAGGGGTTTACTTAAAAAATCTCTTGTTTTCTACCTTGATGATGTAACCATTTTTTCAAAAAGGAGACAAGACCGAGTCTATCACAATTAAGACAAGTATTGGAATAATGTAGAAAGTATGACATTTCATTCAATCCTAAGCAATCACTTTTTTTGTTACCGAGGGTAAGTTACCAGGTTTTGTAGTTTCCAAACATAGCATAATGATTGATCCTGAAAGAATGCAAGAAATATTTCAGATACATTTTCCTATTTCGAAAAAATCTATGGCATCCTTTTTAGGAAAGATAAATGTTGTAAGGATATTTGGCTCTGGTATTTCCCAAATTGTTAAACCCTTATAGTATATGATAAAAAGGATGTGGAATTTAAGTGGAATGATGATAAAAAACAAGATTTTTGTAAAAATAGGGAAGCTACTGCTGAAGGTCCTGTTGTGATATCCCCAAATTTTTCAAAGGATTTTACTTTATAAAATTTGTTTCTAACATTTCTTATGTTGTTGTACTAACAGAACAAAATTATGAAGGAAATGAAATTCCAATATATTTTATGGGCTCTACTTTGCAAGCAGCCGAGATGAATTACCCAAAAGTTGATAAGAAAGCTTATGTTATTTATGAATCAAGTATACATTTCAAATCTTACCTATATAACTCTCAAATTAAATTTATAGTCACTTACTCAATAGTAATAAATGTGTTAATTCATAAAGACTTAGGAGATAAATGTGCTCATTGGGTTACCATGTTACAAGAATATGATTGGGAAATTCAGCCTATTAAAATTGTTCATGGGCAAGGATTATGTAAGTTAGAAACTTAATCAATAAACTCAGAAAAATATCAAGAAGAAAAATGGGATAATGAGGAGAAGTCTAAAGAAGGCCAAATCTATATCCTCCCTGATGCAGTAGACTCCTGGTAGAGTGATAGTAAATTTCTATTGATTCGAGGGTATGCTCCTCAAAACCCTGAGCCCGGGGAAAGGAGATCTATCAGGATCAAAGATGCTCCCTACCAATTAATCAACAATCTTCTTTATAATAAAAATTGATGGTATATTGTTGCGATGTGTTGAAAAGGATAATACCTACAGAATAATAAGAGATTTACATGCAGGTCATGCTGGTGGTCATTTTAGAGGAGATACAACGACGCATAAGATTACAAAAGAAATATATTATTGTCCAACTCTATTCAAAGATGATCACACCTTTTCTCGCAAATGTAAAGATTGTCAAAAGGCTGCTGGAAAAGTTGAGAAACTTGTAGTTCCATTGCAACCAATTGTTATGGATACTCCTATTCAACAATGGGTTTGGATATTGTTGGTCCAATAAACCCTCCATCCTCCATGAAACATATGTATATTCTAATTGCAATCCCACTAAAGGTGGTCAACACCAACCAGGTGATTTATTTCCTTGAAACGAACATTATAAAAAAAAATTGGTGTTCCTGAATTCTTAGTTTTTGAAAATGCATCATATTTTTATTCTTTTGATCTTACTCAATTTTCAATGGACAAAATTATTAAAATCAAGTACTCAACTAATTATTACCCTCACGAAAATGGTTTAGTTGAATAAACTAACAAGAATCTAATCAAAAAATTGAAGACAATTGTAGAATATAATCATAGAAACTAGCATACATAATTAACCAATGCTTTATGGTCTGACCGAATAATACCTAAAGATGTCATTGATAATTCAGCTTATTGTATTCTTTATGGAAAAGAAGTTGTTCTACCTCTTAATCTAGATTTACCTTCACTTCAACAAGCTCGATCTGTATAGGATCATGATTTTTTTTCATTAGAACATAGGATCAATGATCTACTTCAGTTAGAATAAGAAAGAGACAGATAAAAAATTAAATTTATCCAAAATCAATATTTGGTTGAAAGATGGTTTGATAAAAAATCCTCTTCTCAAAGAAATTTCCCAGTAGGACACCTTGCTTTAAAATTAGATAAACCACATGAAGAAAAAGGTTAGCATACTAAGTTCCATTGATTATGGTTAGGGCCATTTACTATTGTTGAACAATTAGCCCCTGGCACTTTCCTTTTACAAACATTGGAGGGGCATCTAGAGACTTATCTAGTGAATGCTTGAAACAAAAAAATAATAATTCTCCTAGTATGTGTACACTAGGTCTATACATACTTTAGAATAGTTTGGTTTTGTTTTTAGTTTTATTTGTCTTCTCGTCATTGTGAAAGCATCGTGCATATAGATTGGATGGATCTTCCATGACCGAGGAGATGGAAGTAGTACTAGAACTAGAGATCATGTAGATGGTGTTGGTTGTTTCCGAGGAATAAACTGCAGGGTGGATCTCCTCAAGGATGATAATGTCGGACTCATGGGAATGTGTGTGAAGTTCATTAAGGAGAAACTGGTACTCAGGCAAGTTTGGAAAATGGTGTGAATAATGACCATATTGGCCACAAATTGCACATGGGTGGTTGGTTTGCAGTGACTTGTTCTTGACCGTAGGTAAGGCTGGCACATTAACAGTTGGGATGTCTTCGGTCTCGTCTATATAGCACATATGGTTGCGATAGGATAGGAAAATCAGGACAATTCTATGTCGTGTGGCCTTGGAAATTGCATAAAGCACATATAGGATAAGGACGAGGTTCTGTCGTCGCTTTGGGCGCCTTGCTTCCAGTCTTATTCTTCGGAGGAGGGGCAGGAGTAGAGACAAGATAAGTCGTTGGTGTACTAGGAAGTGGGTGCAACATCATCTCAATGGGTTGGAAGAGAGACAACAACACTTATGGAAACAGGGGTGGGTTAGGGGAATCGAGGTACCACATAAGAATACCGAAGGTGAACCCAGGAAGGTTGATAGTAGCCATAACAGGATTTCTCATGATGTTGGATGGTGGAAAAAGGAAGGGAATTGTGTGGATGGGTAGTGAACCCCAATAATTCCTCGAGGACTATGGTTAGGTTTGCGACTAAGGTTGCAAGGAGGTCGAAATGATACCAAATTTGATAGTGCAAAAATCTGATATATCAGTTGATGAAGGAGGAGGTGGTAAGAATAAAAAGGTGTCTGTCATAGGCACATTGGAAAACAAGCTCGGGCCAACAATAGACAGGGATAGTATGGACACATTGTCAGTGGTAGTGTTGATAGTGGGAAGGACACATTTTGGTGTGGTTGGACCCTTTGGATCATAGTACGTTAGTTGGTCAATGGTTACGATCTTCCCATCATGGGGGAACATCAAGAGTTGAAAGATGGTAGAGGAAATGGCTTTCATTGCATACATATAACTACGTACTAAGAGGAGGTTATAATCGAGTTGGCCATTGACAACCCCAATGTCAATCAACACTTTTTTTTTGGCTAACTCAATAGCGACATTCATGAGAATTCCTTGGGGTTGAGCAGAGTGTTCATCATAGGCACAAAGGGAGGTGGAAGAAGGTTGGAGGGTTGGGAATCCAAGTTTCTTCCAAAAAAATGTTGACATAACACAGGTGGATTCCCCCTCATCAATGATGCATCGATGAATAACCAAGTTATGAATCATGACCAAAAATTGCAAGGATACAGATGATGGCATCCAGGGTTCTCCTTGATCTAGGTCAAAGGTGATCAACCTAGAGTTAGAGGGATCAACAAAACCTAACATGGATAATAGCGCTTTACGTTGCGAAGTACAAGTTTTGAGGACTTACAAAGAAGACATGGCCATGGGAGACTGGGACAAGTCATCAACAATACTATATTTGAGCGCAGCTCTGGCAGTGGCATTGTTCGCGACATGACGCAAAGGAACCTTGGGACTTTCAAAGTCCCGTCCATATGAGGTCTCGAAAAATGAAAAGACATATCAGTAGTAGAGGAAATAAATGTCGCAGACGGGTCAATAGTTTTTGTCATGGAACCATATTGGTTTCGTTGAGTCTGGAGGTTGACATCATATGCTAACGTCATGAGGTAATGGACACCAAGATCAATGGGTTGAGCCATAGGTGGTTGTAGAAGTTTGCAGGGCCAAGGGCTAGGTTACAAGCATCCCTTGGTGTGGTAGGGGGTTTTGGAGCACCATAGGTGGAGGGCCCGATGATGCTGGGTTTGACTGAACCAGAGCAAGCACGTTGGGGTCACTTTGACTATCGTTTATGAGTAAGTGGTGGACCTAAGTCAAGTGAGGACATTTATGGGTATAATGGCCATAGGTGTTACAGATGGCGCACAGATGACTGGTCTGTAACTATGGGTTCTTCCCACCTCGAGTGGGATGTTGGGGATTTTGTGTAGGGGGTTCTGCTCCATTATTTTTTATAGGGTGGATTGGTGGCAACCTCCTTGAGTTTGGTTGTTTCCACGATTCCTACCTCTTTTATTCCTTCCTTGCCCTTGTTGGTTATTGGGGATGGGTTGGTTAGGGAGGTTCTTCTATGCGTAGACCTGTGCTAGAGGAGCAGGAGGATTTGGGTCCAGAGCTGGAATAAGTTGCATTGGTGGTGGGTAATAAGCAGGAGCAATTGGTGCGGCTACAAAGCCAGCCGTTGGCCATTACATGAGTTTTTCGAACAAGTCGGTATATGAATATGAGGGTTTTGTGCAAGAGGCACATAGGAAAATGTGGCTTCAGACTGAGCTGTTATGCGTGAAATATCAAGGGCGTAACCTGGATGCGCATAGGAATGTGTTTCTCCAGAATGAGTCATTATGCGTGAAGGATCAGGGGTGTAATCTGGTTGGGAAACACTATGGGTGTTACTAGGATGGGGTGGCATCAGATGAGAAGTCGAATAAAAATGAGCATGTTGGGTAATAGAGTCAATAACTCCATCAGCAGCATGAGATTCCCCCAGTGTATCTCGACGTGAGGTTCCAACATGGGGAGAATCGGGTATAATGGTTTACAAGTAACCTGATTGGGCATATATAAGATCGAATTGTTGAGCCATCAGGATGGATTCCTCCTTGGTTTGTGGGCACTGTGATACCATGTCCTTGGAGATGGGGGGAAGTAAGGTACTAAGGAACCCATCTAGGAATATTCTATCATCTAACTAGATCTTACAAAAGCTATGACGATGTCTCCATTCATGGATATGGTCCATGATATGGGTAGTTTTGTTTTTTCTAGAGGATAATAGAATTTATACACCCTCATCATATCGAACGAGTAACTGGAAGTATTGTAGAAACATCGAGGCTAATGAGGAGAAGTCTGAGTAGGTGGAATGTGGTATTTCAATGTACCACTTGGTAGCAACACTTGTGATTTTGCATTGGAACAACCTCAATCAAACATAATCATCCACTATGCTTTTAGAAGAACACCATAAGTGGAATGACATGATGTGGTTTTGGGGGTCCTCTCCCACCTTTCCCTAAGACTTAGGGATGTATGAAGGGAGTTTGGTAGTTATAGGATGCCAACATGGGTTATGATGAATTGGTTCATTGGTCAACTGTTCCAATTCAGGCAGGTTGATACTAGCCATAAAATATAGAATATAACTAAAAGTGGATCGTGAAGGGCTATAAATGGTGTTGGAGAGAGCAAGAGTATAGTTCACATGTGTAACTGGGGGTGGGTAAAGTTTACTTTCGATAGTGGGAATAGTCATTGGTATGGTAGGAATAACAAAAATAGGTGTGGCAGGGCCATTTCCCCCAAGTATAAATTATGGAATGGTAGGAACCACAATGGTTAGAGTGCGGTCACCACTAGTGGGTAGCAGACCAACAGTAGTGTGTACAGTGGAAAATGGCCCAATAGTACCAGGACTTGTCAGTCCAGTGGAAGGGACACCCATAATTATGGGTGAAATGGACACAATCCCACTCCCAACCGTCCCCCTTAGAAGGGATCAGTATGTGCACCAACCATGCAGCTAGATGGGGCAGTGAACAAGGCAGGTTTGGATTGATAGGAATCTAAATCAAACTTAGAGGCTGTGTGTGGCTTCAAAGGTGTTGAACGATGTCAAATATGGATTCAATGGTGATGGTTCAAAAAAAAAAACTAATGGTTGTGCCCCCTAATCCTATGCGAATAATGTGGTGGAGCTATGATGATGTGATGGAGTAGTACTATGTAATGGATGGAAACTCAAGAGTATAAACCGTAGGATCAAAAACCCAACTACAGCCGAGTGTGCAGAAGGAGATCATAGAAATGGTGGCTCACAGTCCAACAACAATCTCTAAAACCCAACTACAATAATGGGTTACAGTAAGTCGAGTATACTACAAAGTGGCCAACAAGCCAACAAGCATCACTACCTAGAAACAAAAATGACTCACTAACCTATGGGGTATGATTTCAAGAAAACTCTTAGATACAAGCTGGAAGGCCCTCACAAATTGTATCCTCTACAGGGTGATGGAATCCTAGTAGGAAAATATGAAATGGAAGAACAAATAGGATAAGAGAATCCCACTACCGAGAAGGGCCTATGGGTAAAATATCCCTAGAAAGAATGGAAACTAGGATACCTCATTCATGAAACGTCCAGTTGGTTTCCTGGAACTTAAGCCCTTTGGCCCCCGACCCCCGACAAGGTGATACAGGGAGGACTGTGAAGGGTTAGCCTTCGATACAAGATGGAGTGTGGTATTCCAACCTGACTTCTAGATATTCTTCTTTGCGGCTTACTCCTGTTGAGGAGGGGGAGGGCCGACATACTGGCCTTGAACGTTTCAACAATTACAAGAGGATTTTGGTCCCCTAATGGAAAACAACTATGTCTCAAGATGTGAGTGATAGAGGGATGTTGTTTGGATGCTTATCCCTAGTGTCCTAACTTAGCTACAATATGTTTTTGTCCTCAAATGAGGTTACAATGTTGGTTGTATTAAGTTATTTTTAACACTATCTTGGGATCATGAACCAAGTGTTTTTGGGTGTGATCTTTATGCAAATGATGTGTACAAATCCCACAATCCTACGGTGAATATGCTCCAATATCACCGTCGGGATGGGAAAATGTAGATAAATAACAATAATGACAATAAAATATCATGCAAAATCACAATTATTTCTACCAGAATATAAAATAAACATAAGTAAATGAGCAAATAAGGAACTTACCAAGGTGTAGAAAACACACATGGGGTCTCAAATACCAATATAAACTCAAGTGGCTTAGGTACAAGGAAAAGAAGATGTCAAAACAAACCAAGGGGCCGTAATAGATTAGATCTAAAAAGAAACAGGTCGGGAAGGGATAAAACATAGACAGAGGATCTGTAACAAGGATATTAAACACCAAAACAGACTGAAAAACTGTAGGTCGTACCTGTCAATGAAACAGGAATGATCATGGTTGCACAAAACTAGGAAACAGTCACGATTAGGACAAAAAAATAGTCAAAAGACTCAGGTCACACAATAAAAATGATTAAGCGCGACGGGTCGCTCGAAACCGAGTCACCGTAGTGACTAGGGTCGCTCCAGAAGTTGGGACAAGAATAATATCACTTTTTTATCCAAGTTGCATGTGTCAGGGAAAAATGTGTGACCTAGTTTGTGCTTATCGAGATAAAAGGTGCGACTGGGTCACAACTTTCGACTGGATAGGTGCAACTCAGCCTGAACTGGAAAATTTTCAAAATGGTTGTCAGCCAGGACCCGGGGGGGGGACTGAAGCTATATTGGTTCGAATCTATCATGAGAGGGTCATATTTGTGATGGTTGAAGGAAGAAAAGAAGAATAAACCAATAGCAAAACCCTGAAAAAACAAAGATATGTATGGATTGACCGAGCGGACTCACCAAAACTGTAGTGGGGATTTCTCTCTAGCTATGTGCAAGCACCAACCTTATCTCGTCTAGAGCATAAGGAAGATTTCAATGATAACAACATGAAATAAAAATAACAAGAAGAAGATTTTTTTAATTTTCATGGTATATAATGCAAAACAAGACACAACAAAATATACATTTTCTGAAATGTTAGGCCACCTTAGGTGTCCTAGGAAATGGTTCCGGAGCTCCATGGTTTTGGTCTCCAATCTATTCCACTTGTGGTTTTCAGATGGGGAATGTGGATCCAAATGGGTATGGAGAAATCTCAACATACATCATGGGAAATGGTGTGGAAAAATAATGGCAAAAAAAATGTTGTGTGACTGAAAGCAAATGGAAAAAAGTATTTTGGGGGAGTCCTTCACAATGTATTTATAGAATGGTCCAAGGGTTTTTGACCCATGGTAATGTCCCATGGAATTTTATTTTCCATGGTATTTTTACCCATTCTCATTTTTAGGGTTTTTTGGTCCTTTTTGGAGAGAGTGGTGACAAACCACAATAAATTCTCAACTTCCTTTCAATTATTAGGAAGGAATAATGATGTTTTGGACCATATTTATTGGAATTACAATTTTGAAGATCAAAATGAAGGAAATAATGGGGACAATATGATGTATGGGTATGGTTTAGACCATAGAGAGCTAGGTGAACAAATATTTGTGTTAACATTAACACTCTCCATCTTCATGTTGCGCAATTTTTTCTTCAAACCCTCTTTTGAGTAGGGGCCTTCTTCTCATAAAGATTTGTGAGTTTGTCGAAACACTCCTTTGTCATCTCCAATGCTGTGATCATTGACATGAGGTTTTCCTTTACGGAGTAATATATGATCCTCTTTTCCTTTCCTTGATTCTTCTTGTAATTTGTTCTTACTTCATTTGTAGTGGTCTCTTAGATCACGGAGGTCACAAAGAATCCAGATCATGATCTTCAAGAATATTGATCACCCTCGCCTTCCATGTATTGAAGTTGGATGTTAGTTAGAGTTGATATTCCAACTGGAAGGATATTGATGCCATTGCTTCTATTTCTTGCTCAATTCTTCAAGATCTATGGAGGCATGGAGTTCTTGCACAAAAATAAGATTTTGCACGCCCTTTCTCTAATACCATGTTAGTGACTGAGAAAAAATATGAAGATAATTGAACTTTAAAAATTTAATCCATAATAACAGTGCATATAAATCTCAGTATTAGTCCACAGACATAAATCAAACCATAGAACACATGATATACCATGGGAAAACCCTCCACTAACTCGGAGGATAGAAAACCCAGCAAACAATTTTAGAGTGCGATTGATAATTGGCAGAAAATGATTACAACATAATAGCATATTTCCTTCATCGAGAGCACCAGAGAGTCGAGATCAAATAGAACACCGTATATAAGTTTCCAACTGCATAGAACTTTAATAACAAGTCAAATTAGGTTATACAAAAAAGATAGAATGGTTTCATGCATCAATAACTTATTAACACTTAGAACACTGATAAATTTTCAATCATGTGCCCCTCGTTGACCTGGTGCCAAGCTGACACTCCATAATTATCTCCCTATAGAAGATATGTGCCCCCACTGACTTGGTGCCATGTTGGCATTCCATAATTATCTCCCACGAGAAGATATGTTCCTTCTGTTAATTAACTAACTCTAACTAAGTTGCTAACTGAGTGTACTGAACTGAACCGATGGACCCGCATGCAACCGAATGGAACTAACTGTAACTGCATACAACTAAGTGTAACTTAATAGAATTGAATGTAACTGAATGTAACTAAATTTAATTGAACAAAATTGAATTTAACTTAACAAAACTAAATGTAACTTAACAGAACTAAATGTAACTTGACAAAACTAAATGTAGCTGAATAGAACTAGTGCTTCTCCATCAGTTTCATCTTCAACAACCACTTTCATAAGTTAAGGAGTTTATTCCTTAATTAACTGGACTTGTTTACAATAACTAATACTCGACTAATGCATTATCAATTCGATTTCACTTAGTGGAAACATGGGAAATTTGAATTGTCTCCATCTCCGTGCTTATATTAATTATCTATGCATGGTCCATATGTGTTTTCATAAATTCTACATCATATCATACTCATAAGAATTGTTTCAAACCTATGATCATATGTATTACCCTCGGTCATATAGTCATATGCTAAAGAAAATAACTCTAGGGTAGCTAATCCCTAAAGGAGACTTGTATCACCTATTGACCATGACTAGCCATACATCACATAGTATATCCACTTTACACAGTAAAGTACACCACCTCATAACATGAGGATATTTGTAGAACTTGATATCAATCACAAGTCTACTCACTTGATATTACTCACATGTCTCAGCTTGATGTTACTCACAAGTTTTACCACCTCAATCATATTGGGGTATTTGTAGGACTTGATATTACTCACAAGACTTAGACCTTAACATAAGTTCATGATATTGACCATAAGATCGTCATAAAAGCATATCTCCCCAATATGACAATGTCACATGAAATTAATACAATACAAGTATCAGACTTGATACAACACCAGTATCAGACCTTAATACAACATAATGTAATGGAGAATATATGAATCTAATTACAACATATATTTTGTATGTGATTACAACACAAGTCTCAGACCTTATTACAACATAAGGTCATGGAGAATAACTCTCAAAGTTGTACTCTAAACATTTTTTAGTGTTTTAGTGGTTGCATGGCTTCTCTACATAGCCTCAACCACTCTTTGTTTATCGCGTGGTTTAAAAGAACGCAGTTGCTCGCCTTCAAATTTGGGCAGAGGCTTCCCAATCCTGCAAGGATTTATTGACAGGTATAACGCTATAGTTTTCCTCTCTTTAACTCTGCAATTGATAATAAAATTCGTAGTTTTTTTTTAAACTAAGTTACTCGAGTTTGAATCTATTAGTGAAGGACAGAGGAAGGAGAGTATAACCAAGACGAGCAAACCCATGGCCCTCTATGCATGGAAAGAAGGTATAACCCTCGACCTATGCAATAATTTTATTTTTATATATAAATAAAAGTCTTAATGTCATGACCCTGTTTGGAAAGCAAAACCAAGGTTCCAATGCAAGGATAGCCAGAGGCTTATGATAAGCCTGACATTTCCTTCATGGCCCCTATCCCTTCATCTAGGTAACATTCATGGTTATTGTTTGTAACTTGTCATAGTTTTGATAAAAGTTTTAATCGGATAGATTTTAATTTTTGAACTGTAATGTGGGTGCAGGATTGGTGTATGGCCATGCGAGGGTGGTGACAAGCATATCTCCTCTCAATTTTTCTCCTTCTCTTCCTTGAGGAGAGGAACCCTATCCTTCACTCTACTTGTTAGGAATTTTATGTATTTAAAGAACTGTAATTTGATACTAATGTTAGCAGTCTTTTTTTCTTGTATGCATTTATGAACCAACACATCTTTTGCACTATGCACTCGGGTTAATGAAAAAATTAATAAGGTATGCCTATGTTTGGTTTTGCGATTAAGCTGAGTTCCTAGTTTCTCTGTTTTGAGGTTATGGAAAAAAATGCCTTAACAACCACTACCAAATTCAAAGATACGTTTTTTTTTAAACATAACCTTAGATGGGTCTGTATTTAGATTTATTGGTTTCAGGAGGGTTTCACAGCCTATATCACTTTAGATGCATTTGAATTAGCATCACTTTAGTATATGGTTTGATTTGGGGATACCTTTGCGAGTTTTGTGTTTTAGTCTGTAGGTTAGATAGATTGGAATACGACCATCGTATATTGTACATTTTTATAATTTTTTATTATTAAGATTCGATTGTGAATCGATTGGTGTATAATATTAACTCTGCGGCTATGATTCCTCGATGTTAATTCGATTTGAGTATTGCTATGTTTGGGGAACTCATTTTTTTTAATTGGATGTATGTTTTCTTGTATGTGGATATCGCAGTTCTATTTTTTTAAGTGAAAATAATTATCCTATATCTGTCTATTTATGGGTATGGAAGCCGAAAACAGAGATTTGTATAATGTATATTGATTATATTTTAAAAGAGTTAGGTCTGTATATAAATCCTTCGAATTGTTGATAAATTGCTTTACCTAGATCTATATGGAGGTTTTGATTTGAATATGTTTACGCCTTATTTAATTATTTGTAATTAAAATATTTGTTTAAAATAGAGGTTTATTAAACCATATCTAGGATTAATTTTATTTATAAAGAAATGAACCACCTAGGGAAGCCTTCTATCTCTTGTTAGTGTATCTATGATTTAACACTATAGAGTTTGAATATAGTTTATGTAGCTCAACATGGAAAATCATTGTAGAGAGGATTAATTTACCATTTAAAATTTCTACATATAAAAGAGATATGTGATTTTACATTCTCTACATAAGTAATTAACTAATAAGAGCTTATAACTAAGAACGTATTATTAAAAGAGACAAAAAGAATATTAATGGAAGCATGGTAAAATTCTCCCTTTATAATGCACTTAGAATTCAAATCTACTTTCAGACTGAAATTATCAGTACTAAAACAGTTAATAAATTTAGTAAGGAACCTATCACCACTGTCAGAAAAATAGAACTGAAGTTGTCATTCATCCCAACCAACTCCTAGAGCATCCAAAACTTATGTTCTCTGGAACCCCTGAGCCTGTTTGCTAAACCAGAAGTGAAACTTTCGATCAATGTGCCATCTCTTCACACCAATATATTGTTTCCCCATCCATCGCCATCATCTTGCTTATTCAATGGACATACTATTTTATTGTATTTTTCCTAGGACTTGGTCATTTATGAGCCTCTTGCTCTTTAAGGCTCCACAAGGAGTATTGACCTAATTTTTGGTATGACGCCTCTTAGTAGTTTAATTATTCAATAATTATAATCCATTACATTTATTTTGACTTTATTGTCAAAATACTAAAAAAAAACAAAAATATTCAAAGTACTAAATAATTAAACAATTGTTTGGTGTATTACACTTAATGTGCACAAGGTTTATTTGAACTCCATTTGAAACTTGGGAGTGAAGCTAATGTGTGGTTTGTGTAACATTTGAACTCCTAATAAACTCCTCTAAACTCCTAATAAACTCGTCCAAACTCCTAATAAACTCCAATGTCTGGGAGTTTGGAATCGAGCTAATGTGCATCTCCCATAAGACGCCAAGTAAAATCCGAATTTGGCAGCGTGGGCACACTGAGTGGTAGTGTGGGCACAATAAATGGAAGTAACTTGATTGGCAGTGGGTTCAAAGAAGCTTGTGAATAAGAGGGGACATGTTGCATTATTACATCAGAAACACTTCATAGTTGCATTATTTTAATTGTTCAATTTCAATTAAATATTTAATTTAAAATGTTATTAAGTTAATTAACTAAGGAGATATAATGTTTTAACTAAATCTCATATTCAAATATTTTTTAGTAATGAAATTAAATCTAACTATTTGTAACATTTTAATTTGGTTGCAATGTTATGATGAACAAATATCAACCATATTTTAATTAGCAATTGGAAAAATATTTGTATTTATACGATTAAAGTGGCCGGTGAATGCCAATAGACACACCAACCACTTAGTTTTTGTTAAGAACTAGAGAATATTAATTATGACACATTTATTACAAAGGTGCTTTAGAAGAGCATATCAAGCATTACATAGGGGCTCACAAGAGCATCATGTCACTTACGAGAAATGACCCTCAGTGGGAAGGGTGACAAATTCATTCCAACGACCCAATCTACATCCAATGGACTACCTGTAGTGTCCAGATTGATTCCAGATTTCATGGCATTAGTTCAAAATTCAAAATAAATAATTAAACACTTCATGGCACATAACTAGGAGAATAGTGTGCGAGATAAATGGATAATGGATAATGGATAATGGCAACTAATGCATACATAACTTATAATTTGGGTGAGTGAAATAGTATTTGTTGTATGTATAGATAACCTATAATTTCATGGTACTTAACTTAAAATATATTTATATTTACTAACTACAAATTAATGAATTATGTGATTAATGTATAATATTTTAAATATATATAAATTTATATTTACGCGGTAAGGCATTTTTCTCTCAGAAGTTTTGTTTTAGAACACTATATCTTTGTTGGCCTTCAGCCGAATAGCCATCTACCATGCATTTTGAGCCATCTTCCATGCATTTTCCAATAAAAAACTGCCACGTTGATAAGGTTCTAAGGAAATTGGGTCTCACGAATCAACTTCCATTTTCATCTTGATATTTTTGGCACCTCCGGTTCCGTATGAAATAGACTGCTGGTGATGGCGCCTCTCGTTTGTTCTGGCAGTCATCTCGGCCTACATAATGAGGATCGTTGGAGGCTTACTAAAATGTCCAATAGCTTGATTGAAAGAGGGCACCAGGAGAAGGTGAGGGCCATGTTAGAGAAGATCCAAGGGATGCCTGATGTACAAGAGGAGTTCGAGGACCTGGTCGGCTAGTGAGGTACCGAGGAAGGTGAAGAATCCCTTCTGCACATTGTTAGAAAGGAAATACAGACTCCATCTGGTGATGGTCATCACCATTAACTTCTTCCAACAGCTCTCTTGGATCAATGCCAATGCCATTAATTCAGCGAACATGATTATCAATTCTGTATTTTCTCAGCTGATCTTATATTCGCCTTTCTGATGTTTTTCGGTTTTATTTTCTACTCTCATCGGTTTTGTTTGTTTCTTTAAGGTGAGAGTTGAATCTATCAGATCTTGATTTCCTTATGGACTCTAATTTTGCATGTGAAAGTGTATGGCGTTCTGGCAAAATATTTTGTCTGCATTCACAGGTATTTGGTGTAGGCCCAATTTTCTTGTATGGCTGTATGTTTTAAATACCAAATTTCTTGTAGTCGAGCAAGACTATATAGGGTTTCATTAAAGCGCCTTAACCAATCTTCGAAGGGAAATAAACTTTTTCAGAAATGATCTCAACAATTATTAAATTCACCCACAAGTTTTTCTGTAATCTGAACATATAAATAAACGTTGTAGAAACAAAACCAGAAGTGACCAAGGCTGCCTCGACCACCAATTATGGAGGAGGCACATTCACATTGTGGGAAGAACGCATTCGTGTTGTGGATGAGAATCGAACCTCTGACGACCTGGCTACAAGCGATTTCAGCAAGGGTAACTTTTATTTTTCGGTTCCATTTATATTTCTACCAGGATTTTCGCTAACTGTATTTAAGTCTTTCTTTTTTATAAATATGATAGAATGCATTTTCTTGGGGTTAATAGATTGGAAAATTAAGTTTTGGATTTGTGGGCCTTTCCAGAGTATTTGGAGAAATCGGGGTATCGGCCGACAGTTAGGGAAAAG
Source organism: Pseudotsuga menziesii (assembly GCA_001517045.1). Taxonomy (NCBI): domain Eukaryota; kingdom Viridiplantae; phylum Streptophyta; class Pinopsida; order Pinales; family Pinaceae; genus Pseudotsuga; species Pseudotsuga menziesii. The sequence continues at coordinate 244,804 of LPNX010972648.1, forward strand.
GTAGACTTGTCCTTGCTACAAACACTACTTTCAGGGTCAGCACGGTGGAGACCGGTCAGCAGTCGCTTCCTCCTTCAAGAAAGTAAACAGTATGCCATCAAATTATCTCTTCTTAAAAATCCGGATCTCTCAATAGTTATTTCATCTTCTCGCGCTTATCTTCAAGAATAGTAATATGTATTCCAAACCAACATCTTCAACCGCAGTTGCAAAAAACAAGCTCCATATGTGATTGCTTCCAGGCAAAGGCTACAGACAGTTCAAGGTTTTGTTGAGATGATCAAGTATATTAAAGCCATCTATGAAGATGAAAATGAGGAGGAAGATGAATATGTGGATTGGATTCGGGAGAGCCGAAAGGAATGTTAATCTCAGAAAGGTACGGTTGCTATACTCTTGGTTTTTTCTTGGGTGCCTCATTCGATACGCCATTAAGTTTTTGGGAATTTTTAATTATTGAATCAATTAAACAAGGTTCCTTAAACTTCTTAGCGAGGAAACCTAGGAGGCCATTCTCCCCGTTCAACTTTACTGCTAGCATAAGCCAATAGAGTCGAATCTCACTGATGAGCTGGTCTAACTTCAATAACTTAAGATCATTTGCACTGACATTTATGTTCTCAGCATCTCGGACTTTACAGTTATAAATTTATGAACTAGCAGAGAACTCACGAGTTTTTCTGGCAACATAGATTATCGTTCTAGTTTAGACTAATGCAAAGAATCAAAATTATATTTTCTCCGTAGTCCCACAACAGCTACTAATTACATAGTTTAATGACATGCTAATGCAGGTTGTATCTTATTTATTACCACTTTTCTGTTGGAAAAATGTAATTATTCGCAGATCTGCACTTGATCTCCAGCCGACTCTGTCAGAGTCTGTACAAGCCATGATCTTGTCTGTCAGTCTGACAAGAAGGAAAATTCCACATGTAGGCATCATAATTCAATCGAATTTATTTTCGAAGCTAAGTTGTTAGGTAGATAGTTATTGCAGTGTTTAATGGAAAGTAAGTTGGAAAGTAAGTCGGTCTATGCTGAAGCATTTTTCATATTGCCTATAAATAGAAGAAGTAATTTGTAAATCAGTTTACACAGGAACACAGACACAAGAGAGACATTAGATAGAAGAGGAACTCCGGGTGAGAAAGAGAAGTCGAAGCTCAAGCTTCTGTGCATTTGATTTAGTCTAAGAGCTGAAGCTCTGTGGATTGACAAGTTTATAACAGACAAGTTTGTATTACTTTGTATTTCTGCATAGTTAAATATATGAAATAGTTTGTGGTTGAATTCATGATTATTTGGCCGCTCATATTTCCAGATTTACTTCTGTAAATGTCTTTTACAATTACTGATAAGTAAAAGAACAAGAATCAATAAAAATCTCACCGCGTGAAAGTTCCAGGTTTTACGGCACTTTGGTCAATTCAAATCTTCCTATATATTTGGGCATATGTTTTTATTATAAGTTATTTGGATTTGTAAAAGTGGGTAGTTTACTTCATTCTACTCATAGGAAGAATAATATGTAAATTCTTAAGTCTTTAGACTAAGAAACATATTCTACCAACTTGATCGCACATAAGTTGATCGCATCAGGCATCAACTTGATCGCAGATAAGTTGATCACATCAACTTGATCACAGATAAGTTGATTGCATCAAGCATCAACTTGATTGCAGATAAGTTGATCGCATCAACTTGATCGCAGATAAGTTGATCGCATCAGGCATCAACTTGATCGCAGATAAGTTGATCGCCTTAAGCATCAAATTGATCGCAGATGCATCAGGCATCAACTTGATCACAGGTAACTTGATCGTAGATAAGTTGATCGCAGGTATTAACTTGGTCAGAGTAAAAGGTGGTCGTAGTAAAAATAGGTCGAAGTTAAAAAAAAGTGAAATTATTTTCTTTTAAATATTGACTGAGCCCTAAACCCAAGTTTAGTCGGCTCAGTTTTGGCTATCTGGTATCAGAGCGAGGTTATATTAGACCAAGGTTTATAACAGCCCAATATTTGAGGAAAGAAATCTTGTCTTAAAAGGTGGAAATTAATTTTCGACAGAAAGTTAATTAAAAATTAAAAATGGCTTCCACTTCTGGTTCATTGCAACCTCCAAGTTTTACAGGAAAGAATTATGAATATTGGTATTTAACAATGAATGATTTATTCAGAGGACAATATGTCTGGGAGATAGTTCAGCATGGTTATGCAGAACCAGCAGACATGGCTGCATATAACAATCTCACACAGGCTGAGAAAGATGTCTTGAGAGAACAGAGGAAGAAAGATGGAAAAGCTCTGTTCTTCATACATCAAGCTATGCGTGAGAGCATACTCCCAAGAATAGAAGCAAAGATTAATTCCAAGGAAGCATGGGATACATTGGAGACTGCCTATCAAGGTTTGGATAAGGTAAAGACATCCAAGCTGCAAATTCTGAGAAAATATTTTGAATCTCTATGCATGAAAGATTCAGAGAATGTAGACACATTCTACACTAGAGTTTTTGGGTTGATAAACCAACTGAAATCGCATGGAGAACCCGTATCAGACCAAAGGTTTGTTGAAAAAATTCTCAGAAGTCTTCCCCCAAGATTTGAAAATTTGGTTGTGACCTTAGAGGAACACACAAACATGGCGACATTCAGCATTGATGAGATGCAAGCTTCACTCATCAATCATGAACACAGAATCAGCAGATCACAGACATCATTGGAAGGTGCATTTGCAGCACAGTCATCCATAAGCTGTGGTAGAGGCATGGGGAGAAACAACTTTAGAGGCAGAGGAAGAAGTTCTTCAAGAGGAGCATGAGGCAGAAGTCCTGCAAATGTCAGTGGCAGAGGAGATAACCAGAACCCAAGTCAGCCAAGTGTCCAGAGGTTTGATAAATCAAAAATTCAATGTCATTACTGTAAAAAGTTTTGTCATTATGCATATGAATGCAGGAAGAAACAATATGACCAAGGAAGACAAATCCCAACTCAGTCAACCAGTACCAACACTTCAACAGGTGTAATATTAATTGCATCAACATCTCCACTTGAATGCAATGTTGTTCAAGAAAGTCCACATGACATATGGTACTTAGACTCAGGATGCAGCAACCACATGACTCATAATTTAAATCTGTTTTCCAGTCTAGATACTTCAATTAAAACTGATGTTACACTTGGAAACAATGTCCAAATTACTGTCTTAGGAAAAGGCACTGTTGATATTCTAACCAAACAGGGGGAGAGTAAGTATATCCCTAATATCTATCATGTCGAAGGTCTGAAACATAATCTGTTAAGCATTGGACAGTTGTTACAAAAGGGCTATAGAGTCTACATGGAAGATGAACACTGTATGATCAAAGACAAGCGTCCAAGCGACCAGCTGATAGAAAAAGTGCCAATGACAAGCAACCGCTTGTTTCCATTAAGGATAGTTCCCAACATAAAAGGGAAGACAAAGACAGGAACTGCATTCAAGGCAGAAAGTGAAGAAACAGTCGAGCTCCTCAACAAGAGAGAAAATTGCAGCGCTAATTTGCAAGCTGCATTTCAGACAGAAGTTCAGGATGAATCCTGGTTGTGGCATTTCAGATTTGGACATCTGAATTTTGGTGGGCTAAAGCTATTGCACACAAAGAATATGGTGAAGGGATTTCCATTGATCGACAGACCAGAGAGGGTTTGTGAAGGCTGCATTTTTGGCAAGCATCACAGAGAGACATTTCCAGTTGGAAATTCCTATAGAGCACGCACACCACTTGAAATTGTGCACTCTGACATTTGTGGTCCAATGCAGACATCATCCATTGGTGACTGCAAGTATTTTCTAACCTTTATTGATGACTACTCAAGAAAGACATGGGTATATTTATTGAAACACAAATCTGATGCATTTGGTTACTTTCAGCAGTTCAAGGCACTCATGGAGAACCAGAGTGGACACCGCATCAAGATCTTAAGTACTGACAGAGGAGGTGAATATGTTTCAAATGAATTCCTAAATTTTTGCAAGACCCATGGCATACAGAAACAATTCACTGCACGGTATACACCTCAGCAGAACAGTATTGCCGAAAGAAAAAACAGAACCATCATGGAGATGGCACGCAGCATGTTGGCAGCCAAGCATTTGCCAAATGAGTATTGGGGTGAAGCAGTCACAACTGCCGTATACATTATGAACCGATGTCCAACAAAGAGTGTGAAGAACAAAGTTCCCCAAGAAGCATGGACAGGTATGAATCATAGTGTTTCACATTTAAAATTTTTTGGTTGTGTTGCATATGCTCATATTCCAGATGAGCTCAGAAGGAAGCTAGACAAGAAGGGACAGAAATGTATTTTTGTAGGCTATTCAGAAGACACAAAAGCATACAAGTTGTATGACCCCGTCACAAAGAAAGTGATAATCAGTCGGGATGTTCAATTTGTCGAAAATGAATCATGGGATGGAACCATCGACATAAATTTCAAGATTGTGTCGAACATTGACAATGACGATATGGAAGAGGAAGTGGTTCAAATACCACATGTAATTCAACCGGTCGGAGCACCGTCGACTCCCATGACTCCAAGACATGGTTTAGCACAAGGACCATCGACACAAGTAGTAGCTCAAGCTACACTCACAAGTACACCAAGAGGACAGCAGACTCCATCAAGCATTTCGTCAAGGTCAACATCGACAGAACCGATGAAGACAATAAGTCTGCGAGAGATATATGAAGCTGGTACACCTAATTCATTCTCTCTATTTGCATTATTTTCCCCTATATATGATCCACTAACATTTGAATAAGCTGTTGAAGAAGAATTATGGGCACAAGCCATGGATGAAGAAATAGAATGCATTGAGAAAAACCAGACATGGGAACTGGTCGATGTACCAAAAGACAAGGATGTAATCAGTGTCAAACGGATTTATAAGACAAAGCAAGATGCTGACGGGAATGTGCAAAAGCAAAAAGCAAGAATGGTAGCAAGAGGGTTCACACAGCAACCTGGCATCGAATTTAATGAAACGTTTGCACCTGTTGCACGCATGGATACAGTCAGAACAGTTTTGGCCATTGCTGCACAAAACAAATGGCATTTTCATCAGATGGATGTCAAGTCGGCATTCTTAAATGGCTATCTAGAAGAGGAAGTATATGTGGAACAACCACAAGGGTATGAAGTTCTAGGTCAAGAGCACAAAGTGTACAGGCTGAAAAAGGCACTCTATGGTTTGAAGCAAGCTCCTAGAGCTTGGTACAGTCGTATTGATTCCTATCTCATTGAAAATGGATTTCATAGAAGTGAAAGTGAACCGACTTTGTACACCAAATTCGATGACCAAGGTAAGATGTTAATTTTCTTCCTATATGTAGATGATTTAATATTTATTGGTGATTATGGCATAGCAGATTTTAAAATATTCATGGAAAGTGAATTTGAAATGACTGATCTGGGGCTTATGAAGTTTTTTCTGGGCATTGAAGTTCAGCAGTCTGAAAGTGGTATTTTTATATCACAGTATAAGTATGAAAGTGAAGTTCTAAAAAGGTTTGACATGTCTAACTGTAAGACAGCCCCAACACCAGTGATAACAGGTTTAAAATTGAGCAAGGATGATGAAGGATCCACTGTAGATCCTACGCTGTTCAAAAGGCTTGTTGGCAGCGTTATGTATTTAACAGCAACAAGACCAGACATTATGTATGGTGTAAGTTTGATCTCAAGGTTCATGGAGTCACCAAAAGACTCACATTGGAAAGCAGGTAAAAAAATTCTGAGGTATGTAAGTGGTACAAAAGACATTGGTATTATGTATTCAACTTTAGAAAATTTTAAACTCATTAGTTACACTGACAGTGACAATTGAGGTAGCATAGATGACAGGAAAAACACATATGGATATACATTTCATTTTGTTATAGGTGTTGTTTCATGGACTTCAAAGAAACAGCCCATAGTAACTCTATCTTCAGCTGAAGCAGAGTATGTTGCAGCAACAAGTCCTGCATGTCAAGCTGTCTAGATGAGGAGAGTCTTAAAAGACTTGTCACAGAACCATCAAGAACCGACAACAATCTTCTGCGACAACAATTCATCCATGGCATTATCAAAGAATCATGTGTTTCACAAGAGAACCAAGCACATCGATACAAGGTTTCATTTTATAAGAGAGTTGGTAAATGACAAGGAAATTTGTTTGGAATTTTCCAGGTCTGAAGACCAACTTGCCGAAATCTTCACAAAGCCATTGGCAAAGGACACATTCCAGTATCTGCATAGTTATCTTGGAATGAAAAGTTCTCCATAGTGAACTTTGTCATGAACAGAGCATGTCTAAGCTCTGAAACATTTTGTAAAATTTTGTTTTAAAAACTCCATCTGCTTATAATTAAGGGGGAGTGTTGGAAAAATGTAATTATTCGCAGATCTGCACTTGATCTCCATCCGACTCTATCAGAGTCTGTACAAGCCACGATCTTGTCTGTCAGTCTGACAAGAAGGAAAAGTCCACATGTAGGCAGCGTAATTCAATCGAATTTATTTCAGAAGCTAAGTTGTTAGGTAGATAGTTATTGCAGTGTTTAATGGAAAGTAAGTCGGCAAGTAAGTCAGTCTATGCTGAAGCAATTTTCAGATTGCCTATAAATAGAAGAAGTAATTTGTAAATCAGTTTACACAGGAACACAGACACAAGAGAGACATTAGACAGCAGAGGAACTCTGGGTGAGAAAGAGAATTCGAAGCTCAAGCTTCTGTGCATTTGATTTAGTCTAAGAGCTTAATCTCTGTGGATTGACGAGTTTGTAACAGACAAGTTTGTATTACTTTGTATTTCCGCATAGTTAAATATATGAAATAGTTTGTGGTTGAATTCATGATTATTTGGCCGCTCATATTTCCAGATTTACTTCTGTAAATTTCTTTTACAATTACTGATAAGTAAAAGAACAAGAATCCATAAAAATCTCACCGCGTGAAAGTTCCAGGTTTTACGGCACCTTGGTCGATTCAAATCTTCCTATATATTTGGGCATATGTTTTTATTATAAGTTATTTGGATTTGTAAAAGTGGGTAGTTTACTTCATTTTACTCACAGGAAGAATCATTTGTAAATTCTTAAGTCTTTAGACTAAGAAACATATTCTACCAACTTGATCGCACATAAGTTGATCGCATCAACTTGATCGCAGATAAGTTGATCGCATCAGGCATCAACTTGATCGCAGATAAGTTGATCGCATCAGGAATCAACTTGATCGCAAATAAATTGATCACATCAGGCATCAACTTGATCACAGATGCATCAGGCATCAACTTGATCGCAGGTAACTTGATCCCAGATAAGTTGATCGCAGGTATTAACTTGGTCGCAGTAAAGGTGGTCGCAGTAAAAACAGGTCCAAGTTAAAAAAAAGTGAAATTATTTTCTTTTAAATATTGACTGAGCCCTAAACCCAAGTTTAGTAGGCTCGGTTTTGGATATCATTTTCTTCTTGGGGTTTATCTTTCTAGGTTTTACTGAACTTGCCTCAATTTTCTTATTGTTGGACCTTTTGTTCTTGTAGTTATAGTTGACGTTCATTCCTATTTGATGCGAACTTTTAAGCAAACATATATCTATGTATCCTACTTCTTTTTCCTTTTCCAAGACCCTTTCTAATTCATAGGTTAACATGCATCTTTGCATCCAACAATCTTTTCCCTTTGCCGAGATCCATTCTAAGTCATTTGGCAGACTAATTTTAGTTGGATATTTCTTATTAATTATCTCCTATTATTTTTTATGTCTGTTATCTTTGCTCTCTCTTCTGTCATCTTTGTCAAATTATTGTGTTCGTTCTCTTGCGTGCATTAAAGAAATATACTAAGGTATGGTTGCAGGGCAATGTTTATGTCATCTGCGAGTCGTATTTAATGCCCAATTCTGACAGTGTATCTATGTATTTGTATGCAATTCTATGCAAAAGGGTATGGATGGATTCGTCGTGGCACAGAGAATTGCACCCCGTGTGGGTCATATTTCTGTATGAGTTGTGTAATTCTGAAACATGTTAGAGAATAGATTTTTTTGTCCCACCTACAGAATGCATAGACATTGCCATGGTTGCAGATCCTATGATTTAGACTTTTATTCCTTCGAAGGGAACTTAAATCTATTAAAAACTGTTGCAAATATTTCTCCCAAATTTTTTTTATGTTTTCAAGTTTTTCAAGTTGCCAATTTTTCCAAGCTTTGCAGGTTCAAGTTGATGCTTGCCCATATTTTCCTTGATATTTCTGATCTAGCCTTCGGTGATATATTTAACCAAAGAAGGAATTCGATCATCTTCAAACTCATCTAATCAATGGGAATTTTGAGGAATATTAGACAATGACCGCTGACTTTAGCATCAACATGACAATTTTCTCTGGCTGTATGAACGACCTACTGTTTGTGATTTTCCGTAATGTTTCATAATCCACAACTCTAGAAAGAGTTGCTGTCAATGTACTTATTTTGTAGATTTAGTTAATCAAACTTCTTTACCATAATGCTTGGCTGATGGAATTAAGATCTGCTAGTGTCTTTCACTGTTGCTGCGTTTCCGTCATTTTTTATCTATGGTGCACCGTGCATGTCCATTTGTTGATGACATGGTAGTAAATGTGTTCTAGGAACTTTAAATATGTTCAGTCTCCTCTATTGTGCATAGATGATCATGTGTGCAAAATTGTATTACATTATGAACTAATTGGTATTACTAAGTATAGGTGTTAACATGCTATACTAACCTCTTAGGATTCCTATTTTTAGGGAAAGAAATATGCATTGGACAAAGTTTTTGTATCTAAAGCTAGAATATTACCTTTTAGGTCACCTGCTGCCAAAGGCAGATAACAGAAACAGTGATCAGAAGGCCAACACTCCCAAGTCCAAGAATTATGCAACTGAACAACGCAGGAGGATAAAAATCAATGATAGGAAAGTTATGCATATTCATATTTTGTAGTTCATTTAAATGTACTCGGTTTCCTTTACTGTTGCATTTTTACCAAATTTTTTTGATATTTTTGCATTTTCATCCTTTTTCGATCCAAGAATAACACTCCAATCTAACACCACAAGCACTTTACTACATTATGATGTTAGACCTTGAAAATTCATTGTATTGCACCTTGACATTTATAGATGTTGCCTCCAAGGAATCAGTCTTTAGGGTATCTTGCAATTGCAGTTGGTAGGATCCAAAGAATAAATATCTTGGCCTTTATGGTTGTTATTGGCGGTCATTGACCATTAAATCACATTAGTATAGCCTTATAGGCTAAATGTTGTAGGTAAGAAATCCATATTGATGATTTTACTACAAGTATAGATTAAGTTTTAACGCTTCTAGTAGATAGAAATCTTGGCACAGGGGATTTGGACTGTAGGTATAGCTAATATTGGAATGCGTTACAGCTAACAATCTTGAAATTAACTCCATATTTTTATGGCATGTGGATAATTTCTCTCATGTCTAAATAGACACATTTGTGCTATTAAGTATGTATTTACTATTAGCTAAGTTGGTCAATTATTAAAAATTAGAGGTAGGAGTACAGGTCAGGGTGGTTAGGGTTAGGTGATGTTGACTTAGCTGACCCAGTTGGGTAGAAGTTATTAATGGGAAGCCACATGGAGCATAAGTCATTATAAATTCAGCAGTCTCAACCAAGAACACAATAGAATATAGCTTAAATAATAAGGTGAGGCCTTTAAGTTAAATATGACAGACCTAATATTTATTCTAATTTCTTAAAAACAGAGTATACAATTTGTCCTTAATTACCCGGATAGTTGTTTAGATTTTACAATTTGGGGTGGAAGAGGAAGGGTCCTCTTCCTAGATTGCAGCAAGATGACACAAGTGTACAATAAAAATTTATTGAATGGAAATCGTTCCAAATTCGAAATAAAAAATTAGAAAACATATATATATATATCTAAAACCTCTCAGTTTGACATGTGATAACTGGTAGCTGAGGCATTGATAATGGACATTTTGTGGCACTTAACTTGTGGCCTATCAATGTTCACTGGCCTCAAGTTAAGTGGTTGTACTAGTATAGCTCTATTTCTATTTTCCTTAAATTGCTTCAAGTCATATTCTCAGTGACATGCAACATGAATACTGTTGTAGCATGTGAAAGACTTGCTTCCTTTCTCAATTGGTATTTTGATGGACTCAAGAAAGTAGAGATTCACATAAGAGAAAAGGGAAGGAGTCATAATTCCCATGTGGAACCATTTTTGGTCTATATATGACCAATGTACAACATGCACTATGTTAAGTTTAATCATTGAGCGCAATCAAAACTATACATTGATGCTTAAAATCTATAAAACATTGAAAATATCAGATATGTCATTAGCCTTTCAATGTTTAGGATTCTTAATGGTTTCAAAATTGTTTTGTCTCCTGGTCTCTAAGTTTTTAATATCAATCTAGAAGGCCACTGCAACAAACCCTTCTAATCAACAGGCTTCCTCTCTAATTCTACTCAATTATTTCAGTCATCTTTGTTTTAGGTGTCTTGTGTCAGATTCTTTCACCAGTTTTGCTCCCCAAGGTGATCTATTGGATTTGAAATGTAATTCACTCATATGATTTCTCTGTTTAGAATTTAGATTGACTGTGTCTCTAACGTGTACTTTTGAAATTTATGGATTCCACCTGAACTCTGTTCACAAATCTTCTTCTTCCTTTATTTCTGTCTATGTCCACATCAGCCTTCAGATTTGGAATGTATAGTTAACAAAATATTGAATCTAGTCACGTTTTCATTGACTATGAGATGAATGAAATTCAGAGAGCACATTGAATGGGGAATTGGGATAAGTTTGCATGGTTAAGACAATCGGGATAAGTAACACATGATACATCTATGTGGATGGTGGAGTTTATTGGACCTGCCATATTGTATTTATGTTATGTTTTATGTTCAAAGTATTTAAAACCTTATCACGAATAAATCAATTGTATTATTTGAATTCTTGCATAAGAATCCAGCATATCAATACTTGTTAGTACTTACTATACATGTTATATTCATGTACTCAAAATAAAAGGAGAATGGAATGATATTATCAGTTTGTTTGACTAGCAATGGGTGGAAAATAGTAGAATACTAATTAAATGAGTTTATGATGATGTCAACAACTCATATTTCAGATGTTGAGGGATCTAGTGCCACATAGTGATCAAAACAGAGACAAAGCATCCTTTCTTCTTGAGGCAAGTTGAAGTGAATTTGTTAGCTTTCCCTTCTAATCTATGAAGTATTCTACGATTGGTGTTAAGTTGTATAATATTGCAGTGTAAATCCTTGTAATTGGGTATTGATGTTGATTTGGATTCCTTTCCAGGTTATCGAATACATCCAAGTTTTGCAGGAAAAGGTACGGAAGTAAGAAACAACAGAGCAGAGCTGGAATCAGGAAAGGATGAAAACTATGGTCTGGGACCTATGCAAGGTGAACATATTCATTTAATATGGATAAAATTGGTATTTCTGATTCCAGGCTCATTATTCTGAACTATTTATGACTTTTGCTAAATTCATTTTTAGCTTTCTAGTTTTCCTACTATGTTAGTTTTATTACTAAAGTCTTTCTAGTTTATGCTATATGGAAGTATCTTGGCCTCATACAAAATTGTTTCATAATAGCAAGAAACATTATTTTTTGTGAAATACCTATGGTGTGTATCAATTGTACAAGGTATTCTAATCCTTTTTCCTTTTCTTTGGTGTAATGATTATCAAATGAAGCTATAGAAATTGAATGAAACATATGACCTCAAAGTATAGTGAAAATGTATCACTTTATGAATTCATGGCACATGCTAATAATGTTGTATTTGTTTGAAATAAAATCCCAGGGCACAAATAAGTGCCTGTGGCTGGCTCTCGAGTTGTAGTTGGCACTCATTAAGACTCAAAACAAAACAATGAAGTTGGTGATCCAGCTAGGTCCAAAGTTACTAAAAATGCATTGCATTATGGAAATGGTACTGCCAGTGCAAATGTGCACCCAGCTTCATAGAATCTGCTACAGCCTAATAAGTCTACTCCAGTTATTCCTGGTTGTGCCCCTTCTTACAAAGAGAAGGAAAATATTGGTGCTTTCAACAAGTCAATTCCTTCAGCTCTTTCCATGCAACTATGTGTGTAACCTCCTTTTGGTAGGACTTACATACATTCCACCCATCCTAAGGGGTAGGAAACATCTAAAATCCATTCTTTACAAGGTATTCATGGTATAATTCCTACAGCAAATGCATACAATTTTGATGAAGAGAAATATGGTGACTCTGCAGCACCTGTCCAGCTCTCACATTTTTGTTGATGTAATTGTAACTTCGGAATGTATTCACTTGTATTTCTTATGTATTGTAACCTGATGTTTATTCTGGTATGTGTCTGTAATGTAATTGAGTCATGTCATGCCTTTATGTTCCGATCAAGAGTTTCTATAATGTAAACAAGTCACTTCAAGTCATTGTGGGTAACCCTCCTATTGGTCAAGGGTTAAAGTCCCCACAGTTCCGGGGCACCAGGCTTATTAGACTCTCCTAGAGAAGTCATCCCTAGTAGGTTATTGTCAACTCAGTAATTATTATAAATAGAGAGTGAGCCTCTCTATTTATCACACACTCACTCACACTCAGTTGTAGTGCATAGCTAAGGAAGAAGAAGACACTGAGGCTAGGAAGAAAGAGGCTACTGCTGTCGGGAGATCATCTTACTATTTTTGGGTTTTACTTTTGGTGTTGATTCTATCTCTGAGGAAGTTGTGGAGTTTTCTCCATTTATGGTTTCCCCAAGGAAAAACACTATGTTCATTGTCTCTTGTGTTTGATTTCTTTGCTTGTTATTCTCTCAGTTAAAAGATCCTAATATAATGCTAGCTTAATGTTAAAAATATAACATGGTATCAGAGATAACCTGAGAAGAAGACATTCTACAGTTGTGGGAACCAGGGCTTCCTAATTTGTGGATCTCTCTCCACATATTTTCCACAAAAGAAGGTTGGACTAACTCTCCTCCCTAGGGCGCATATTTCTGTCAAAGCAGAATCTGATTTTGAGCATTTTCAGTTTTTGACCTGACATTGCTGCCGAAAATTAAGGCTTTCCAGAGAAGTGGAATTTTTTAGTGAGCCCAGGCCTGGATTGATCTCCTCCTCAAAATCAAAGTTTAGAGATCAATATCAAATCATTTGGTTGGACAGAACTCCAGAAAATCCAAACCCTAATCTGCTCTTGAACCAGCACTGCAGAATTTCAGCTCCAAATCCAGATCCGACATATTAACCTGGTAAGATCTAAATATTTTGTATTTCTATTTGAGGTTCTCAGTTAATATGTCTCATCATACCAATCTTGATGAAAAGATTGAGGGATCTGATAACTTCCGAGCCTGAAAGTATAGGATCTCCCTGGTCCTAGAAGAAAATGAGTTGGACTCCTACATCAATCAGGAGGTTCCAGTTCCAGAGGGAGATGAGGCTAAGGGATTACACAAAAAGAAGTTGGTTATGGAAAAGAGGATTATTGTTGATTCAATCAAGGATCACCTCATACCACAGGTGTCCTCCCTAAAGACACCTAAAGCTATGTTTGATGCCCTAACCAAACTGTTTGAAGGAAAGAACATAAACAAGAAAATGACTTTAAGGAACCAATTGAAGAAAGTGAAGATTCAGAATGCAGAGACCATCCAGTCTTACTTCACAAGAGTCTTCAGATCAAGGAACAACTAGAAGCAGTATATGAAGAAGTGGAAAATGCAAAGATTGTAATGACCACCTTGAATGGTCTCCCTAGGACATGGGACTCTTTCATTCAAGGCATCTGTGCCAGAAAGAAGTTAGTCAAGTTCAACAGACTTTCGGAATAATTCTCACAAAAAGAAGCTCAGATAGCAGCTTGAGAAGAGAAGATGGGAAGTGAATATCAAGCTCTCACAGTTCATTCCAAGAAACCCAGAAGAGACCATCATCACCACCATTCTAAAGGTAAGCACTCTTCCTACAAGAAATCTCAACTGAGATGTTATACTTGTGATGAAATAGGGAACTTTGCCAGAGATTGTCCTAGAAACAAAAGAAACTCTCACAAGAAGAAAAACAACAAGAGAAGACATCATGCTCATGCTGCAGAAGATGATGGACCTTCCTCAAAGAGAAACAAGCAAGAAAGTGATGATTCTTCAAGTGATGAAGAATATGTTTTGATTTCCACTCTCATGGGAAACATCACACATGGAAGCAATGATTAGCTTATAGATAGTGGGGATTCCAAACATATGACAGGATTCAAAGATTCTTTTGTGAAACTATCAGAGCAAGAATCACCTCACAAGGTGAAGCTCGGAGATGACTACCAGTATCTAATAAAAGGTAGTGGGGAATCCTCCTATAAGCTAGACTCTGGAAAGTCCATGAAGATGAAGGATGTATTGTTTGTACCAGGACTCAAGAACAACCTCCTCTCCATATCTGCATTAGATTCAAAAGGCATGAGGGTTGCATTTGTAGATGGCCAAGTTCTCATGTGGCCAAAAGGAAATACCTTCGATGATGCAGTAGTGATTAGGGAACAAGAGGGATGTCTATACAAATTGAAGGGCCATCCAGAGCAAGCCTTGATCCATGACAAAGTAGATCCAAATTAACTTTGGCATAAAAGGCTTGCACATGTGCATTACAGAGCACTACCACTTGCAAGCAAAGTTGTTGATGGTCTTCCAGAAATTCAAGCAAAACATGATGGATTCTACAAAGGATGTGTGAAAGGAAATAATACAAAGAAGACATTTCCAAGTAGCGAGAGCAAGGCAAAAGGAATCTTGGAAATCATCCACTCCGATGTATGTATACCAATGCCATCAAGTTCACTAAGAGGGTATGTACACTATGTTTCTTTCATTGATGAATTTTCTAGGAAGACATGGATTTACTTCATGAAGAACAAAGATGAAGTTTTCAGCAAGTTCAAGGAATTCAAAGCCTTGATCAAGAATCACATTGAAAAGAAGATCAAGACCTTTCAATCAGATAATGGTGGAGAATTCATATCAAATGAATTCAAAGAGTTATGCAAAGACTCTGGGATTAAGAGGGAGTTGTCCACTCCATATAATCCACAACAAAATGGGATTGCAGAAAGGAAAAACAGAGCTATCATGGAAGCTGCAAGAGCTATGCTTCATGATCAAGATATTCCCATGCATTTATGGGAATAAGCTACCATAACAGCAGTGTATGTACAGAACCGTACTCCACACAGAGTACTCGAGAACAAGACACCTAAAGAATTCTTTTCTAGCAAGAAACCAAAATTCATCCATCTCAGAATATTCTATTGTCCAGTGTACATACACATTCCAAAAGAGAAGAGGACAAAATTAGATCCTTCAGGAAAGAAGGGTATATTAATACTCTGAAAGCTCGAAGGCTTACGGAATATACTTCCCGGGATTCAAGAATATCGACATTAGCAGGGATGTGACATTTGATGAAGACTCAGCTTACAACAAATCCATAAAGATACCTGTTGAAGAACCTGAAGAAGCAGAAGCACCCAGAATTCATGATACAACCATGAACGAAGAAACTCAAGAAGAAGATTGAGAATTTGAACAACATCAAGAACCTGTAGATCCACCTCGGGAGAAGAATCCTCACAAGAGGAAACATGCTTGGGTACAAGAAGCTATCCAATGTGTGGAAATATATGGAGCTCCAGAAGAGAATCATAGAGAAAGAAAGAGGACCAGATCCTCCTCCAGGTATGTAGCATTATTATGTGATTTTATCGATAAAGAACCTTCCAATTATGAAGAAGCGGTAGATTCACGAAAAGAATGGAAGGATGCTATGATCGAAGAGTATCAATCGATCATGAAGAATGATGTTTGACATGTTGTCTCAAGACCAGAAAGGAAGTTGTTGTAACTTCTAAATGGATCTACAAGATCAAGCATGCTGCATACGGTAGCATAGAAAAATATAAAGCAAGATTTGTGGCTCGTGGCTTCTCCCAAAAAGAAGGAATAGATTATGAAGAAACTTTTGCACCTATGGCCAAATACACTTCCATCAGATCAGTACTTTCTCTGGCTACAGTGATGAAATGGAAGATACACCAGATGGATGTCAAGACTGCCTTCCTGAATGGTGTAGTGGAAGAGGAAGTGTATGTGGAGCAGCCACTCGGTTTTGAGACACATGACAAGGAGTCTCATGTATGTAGATTGAATAAATCCATGTACGGTTTGAAACAAGCACCCAAGACATGGTACGGTATAATTCACAGCTTTCTATCCAGTTTGGGCTTTACCAAGAGTAAAGCAAATTCCAACCTTTACTACAAGGTTGAAGATGGAAACCCAGTGATGCTCCTACTGTATGTAGATGATCTGTTTGTAACAGGTATGGATGGGTTGATTACTGATACAAAGAGGAAGCTTGCTGCCGAGTTTGAAATGAAGGACTTGGGTATGATGCATTATTTTATAGGCATGGAGGTGTGGCAGAATGTAGATGGAATTTCCCTAGGACAAGGGAAATATATGGTAGAGATCCTGAAGAGATTCGGAATGATGGACTGCAAGGCCATGACCACACCTATGGAATCAAACCTGAAGCTTTTGAGTGATGCTTCATCATAAGTGGTTGATGCTATGATGTATCATCAGATGATTGGGTCCTTGATGTACTTGATGAAGATGAGACCAAATATTTGCTTTGCTGTGAACACCTTGAGCCTGTTCCTGACAGATCGAAGACATGTTCACTTGATTGCTGCAAAGCATATTCTGAGGTACCTGAGGGGTACAGTTGATTATGGGCTCAAGTATGAGGCAAATCAAAAGATTAACCTGGAGGGTTATGTTGATTTAGATTGGGCAGGAAGTGCCATCAATAGGAAGAGCACTTCAGGGTGTGTCCTCAGTATGGGATCAGGTGTGATCTCTTGGTTTAGCAGAAAGAAATCCTTTGTGGCACTGAGTACAGCTAAAGCAGAGTATGTCGCATCTTGTTCAACTTGTTGTGAGGCAGTTTGGCTAAGGAAGCTGCTATCTGGTTTATTTGATCTCCAGTTGGATGTTACTTGTATATATTGCGACAACCAGAGTTGTGTGAAGTTGTCAGAGAACCCGGTGTTCCATGACAAGTTGAAGCATATCGAGATCAAATATCACTATATCAGGGATATGGTGCAAAGAGGAGCAGTGAAGCTCCAGTATGTTGCGACGGACAAACAGATAGCTAATGTGCTGACAAATCCATTAGCCATAGTGAAGTTTGAGTACCTCAAGGAGAAGCTTGGTGTTCTCCAGATCAAGGTTCCTTCCAAGGGGAAGTGATGAGTCCATGAGCCATTCTGACATGGTGAGAGGATTAAGTTCCTTCCATGGTCAAATGTAAGGGCTGATTCATTCTGTCATGGTGAGAGGATTGGTTCCTTCCATATTAGATATGAGTGCTGAGCCATTCTGATACGACTGTAGGATTGGTTCCTACATGATCATATATAAGGGTTGTTGCCATTCTTTGAATGGAGGTTCCTAGTAAGTTACCAGGAATACTCGATCTAGGACTAAGGGCCTTTCAGATATTACTATAAGATGTAGTATTACATGATTATATGTGAGTGCATGGCCATTCTGATGTGATTGAGGGATTGGTTCCCACTTGATCAAATATAAGGGCTGATGCCATTCTTTGGGAGAATGGAGGCACCTGGTCAGTTACAAGGAAAGCTTAGTCTAGGACTGAGGGCCATTCTGATATGACTATAGGATGTGTTCTCACATGATCAGATATGAGTGTTGGGCCTTTCTAATGAGTCAAGGTTAGATGTAAGGGCTGGGCCATTCTAACGAGTCAAGGTCAGATGTAAGGGCTGGTCCATTCTGACGAGTCAAGGTTAGATGTGAGGGCTGGGCCATTCTGACGTGTCAAGGTTAGATGTAAGGGCTGGGCCATTCTGACGATTCAAGGTCAGATGTAAGGACTGGGCCATTCTAACATGGTGAGAGGATGAAGTTCCTTCCATGGTCAAATGTAAGGATTAGGCCATTTTGACATGGTGAGGGGATTAAGTTCCTCTCATGGTCAGATGTGACTGTTGGGCATGCCTTTATGATGAGTCAAGGTCAGATGTAAGTGTAGGATTGGCCATTCTGACTTAGGGTCAGATATAAGTGCTAAAGAAGACCTACATGGAGGCTAGGCCTACACCCATAATGAAAAAGGGCTAGCTCTGTAGAACTTCCTGTGACGGGAAGAGTCATGAGATAGCACCCATGATGATCCAGTGATGATGATCCAGCAGTGAATCCAGATCCAGTGATGATCCAGATCCAGTGATGATGCTCCAGTGATGATCCAGATCAAGTGATGATCTAGATCCAGTGATGATGTTCCAGTGATGATTCAGATTCAGTGATGATGTTCCAGTGATGATCCAGATACAGTGATGATCCATATCCGAAGATGAAGATGACTTGAAGATGAAGATAACTTGAAGATGAAGATGACTTGAAGATGAAGATGACTTGAATATGAAGAGGACTCGAGAATGATCCAGATGATACAGAGAAGAAGACTTGTGCTGATAAATTGTGTCGAGAGAATACCTTCCTAGTTAAGAGGGAGTGTCGATGTAATTGTAACTTCGGAATGTATTCACTTGTATTTCTTATGTATTGTAACACGATGTTTATTTTGGAATGTGTTTGTAATGTAATTGAGTCATGTCATGCCTCGATGTTCTGATCGAGAGTTTCTATAATGTAAACAAGTCATGTCAAGTCATTGTGGGTAACCCTCCTATTGGTCAAGGGTTAAAGTCCCCGCAGTTCCAGGGCACTAGGGTTATTAGACTCTCCTAGAGAATTTGGCCCTAGTAGGTTATTGTCAAGTTAGGAATTAGTATAAATAGAGAGTGAGCCTCTCTATTTATCACACACTCACTCACACTCAGTTGTAGCGCATATTTGAGGAAGAATAAGACACTAGGGCTAGGAAGAAAGAGGCTACTGTTGTCGGGAGATCATCTTATTGTTTTGGGATTTTACGTTTTGTGTTGATTATATCTCTGAGGAAGTTGCAGGGTTTTCTCCATTTATGGTTTCCTCGAGGAAAAAAACTGTGTACATTGTCTCTTTTGTTTGATTGTTTTGCTTGTTATTCACTCATTTAAAAGATCCTAATATAATGTTAGCTTAATGTTAAAAATATAACAATTTTCAAGGAAATATTGTTACTGTGGAAAAAAATACTAGTGGGCATGAAATACAGTGGTCTGAGCTAAGGTCATCTCAACCATCATCGATTCAACAATATTCAGGCCAGAGTGGAGGGATATTGCTCAAAGATGAAGCTACAGATACAAAATCAACATCTAAGCTAGAATTTCAGCAATCAAGTGCATATTTGAATAGCTCTCCTAAGTTATATCAGTATGTGTCTCAATCAGAAGCTGAACTAGCAAGTAGGAAACCACAACTATGTTCCTCTTCACCTAACCAAAACAGAGCAAGTGAGCCTCGATTGGCTGCTAGTGAACAGGAGGAACTTGTGATCCAAGGTGGTGTCATAAATGTTTCGAGTGTTTACTCTCAAGAGTAAGTTTTCTGCTGCCTCTATCCTACACACTCTGATCATTCTATTGGAGTTCTCTTCTCTTTCACTACAATTGATTAACAGCAGGAATTGTTTTGGAGATGTGTTCAAGTTGTCTTTTCTAGTATTATTATGCTTGTATATCATTATAGAGCTGTATTTTAGCAAATATTATCATATCAT
>LPNX010972648.1:265664-275664 GCA_001517045.1 Pseudotsuga menziesii
TAATCCTACCTGCCATAACATAAATTTGAGCATTTGATGTCTTGATTAGTATCCAAAGTGACCAAGCTTGCATATACTTAGAAATTCAAGCTCATGGAAAGTCAATTATAATAAACAAGGTTGTCTACCAAGTTTTCTTGGGATTTTCAGGATTTTCCCATGTGAAAACTATATACGAGTTATAAAAAAATGCACTCTCTAGACACAAGATGTATTTCTGGAAAGAAAAGGTATCATTATTTACTGTAGTGAAATTTTGAAGATAGCAGGAACTGTTAGATTTGCACTCCTTAAATGTCTTTTGTCCCCACATTCTGAAATATAATCCAAATACTTTGTACAAAAGATACTACTATTATGTATCTACTATCTTTTAAAATCCTGAAATTAGAACAGAACAAGTTTAAGCATGTAAACTATGAATCTGTTGTTGCTCGTAATAAAAAAAAAATTTGTTATAGACATTTGAGATATTCTTTTTTCTCTTTTGGTATAACCAAATCAAGTACAAGGGGAGAAAAGAGGAAAGTCCATTCTAGAATTATTACTTAATGTTGCTTATGTAAATGATGTTGGATGTGCTCTCTAATGGTAAAAAATTTACATTTGTGTCATTTGGATGGTATGTACTATGCATGTAGCTTGTATTTTTTTCTTAATGTTTGATTTTGAGAATGCTAAAAATCCTTCCATTAAATCTTGTGGAGAAAATAAAAAAGGGTGGATTTAATTAATTATGCTTTTTGCTTGGATTATTGCAGACCACCCTAAAACTCTACTTCAAGTGTATCTTTAAGATAGTTTTCAGCATCCTTAACTTTTGGTTGATCCTTGAGTGTTCACAAAAGTAGACCAATGCTTTGGTGTTTGGGTTACCCTTTTGTTGGATCTCTCTCTCTCTCTCTCTCTCTCTCTCTCTCTCTCTCCCTCTATATATATATATTCCTTTCTATTGAATTTTAGATATATGGGTTTTCATTTAGTTTCTTTGTTTCTTGCATATATATATATATATATATATATATATATATATATTCATTTCTATTGAATTTTAGATGTATGGGTTTTCATTTAGTTTCTTTGTTTCTTGCATATTTTAACAGAATACAACCTTCATTCAAGGACAATAGTACTTAATAGGCCTCGACAACTTAATGTGCACTCACACTTCATGGTAAGCATAAGGGTTGCAAAAGTGTTGATCTTTTACTTATGATGTTCTCAAGTTCATGTATATTGTGTTCTTTCTATAGCTTCAACCTTGATTTTGCATATACAACTAATATTGCAAGAATTACCCTATGATTATTTGATTTTGCATATGCAACTAAGATTGCAAGAATTACCCTATGATTCCACCCCAAGTTGACACAGTTATAGATCCATCAACCCCATACCCAAGTCAAAAACAAGGTGGCTTGGAGAAGAAATAAAATGATGGAAGGCCATTATTTTCAAAGATGGGAGCATATGTCCATAGCTCATCCGATTCGGCACCCAAGCTAGCTTTGAAGGATGTCCACTTCATTCCTTAGTTGACAATTCAAACTTATATCAGTAAAAATCGAAAGTAAATATCGACAAAGCAATCCTGTAACCAATGCCGACATGAATTTTCGGACATAATGGAACAGCTGTGACAACAACAGTTGTACGTTGTTGAGGTGGCTGGTAGTAGATTCAATTACAGGTTCCACTATAAATACGTGACATCCATCGAAAGGATGAAGGAAGGATTTTCAGACTCATAATTTCAAGAGGCATTGAAGAATAAAGTGCAGGTTGTTTGTTGAACTTGTCCAATCTACAGTGAGGTTCAACGAATGTTGTCCTAAATTCTATTCACCACAAGTAGGTTCAGATAGATACAAGGAAATAGCACAATGCAGTTATCCAAAAAATGTATACAAATAGATACGTGTTGGTCATTCAAAAGCTGTTCACTTTAGATAGGTTCATAGATCCATAGTATGGAAGGATAGATTAAAGAGTTTTTTCTCATATTAATATTTACATGGTTTTATTATATTATGGTAAACCTAACACATTTTTTATATCTATCTGAATAAGTATATCATATATGTATAAGGGTTGATGTAAGTTAATGCTTCTCTTATGATAAGCGAGTAATAATTTACCAAGCATGATTCTAATTTTGTTGTGTCTCTCTTTGATTTGTTGAAATAAACAAGAAAAATGGAAAATAAAAAGAAGCTTGCCGGTTTGATTGGAGGAACAAGAATAAGGTTGCTCTTATTTTAAGTAAATTAGATATTGAAGTTGGTATGCGGCCTCTAATGTGCTAAATTTATAGTTTGATATTTAGATGCAATTATTGAGTAAATAGAGAAGAAGAGATAATAGTTGAATATCTAACCCTCTCTGACCTTGTATTTCTAAGGATAAATTTGTTGGATATCGGATTCTGAACATAGATAAAAGTTTTTATAAATTTCATGATATTAATATAACATATAACTAATATAACTAACTGTTGTTTTTATTTGTGATAAAAATCCTAGGTATCCCATATCACAAGTTTCAAAGGAATAAAGCCAAGCACAAGTGAAATTTAATAGAACTGAATTTCCAAAAAACCAACCATTTAGTGAGAAATAAGTTGAGGTACCCCTGCATCCATCTGCATAAACATGGTGTCGTGCTCTGGTTAAATATTCAGTTGTGAATAGAAAACTTATTAGTTTCATCAGAAAGAATGTTTTTAAAGTGGTTTGTTTTATTGAACATACATACATCTCTTTTAAATCCAAATTTATCAAGCACTATTTTGGTGTTTGATAAATATGGGTTAAAGATGGAATTATGTTGGTTTTATTGAAACATACACTTTATTTTATTGAAACAACAATGTTTGAGCTTAAAGTATCACTGGAAATATTGAACTGGATACTTATTAAAATAACAATAGTTGAGCTCTAAGTATTCCTCATATCAAGTTTGGCAAAGTCTACAAGGCGTTGCTTCCTTTTCAGTTGCCTGAAGAGGTGATAACGAATGTAATCTTTTCTGAATAAACTTCATGTACCTATCTTTGTCGCTAGGGCCACCTCTACATCCACACTTGCATTGTATAAATTAGACCTAGAAAGCCTTCCTCTCTCTGCATTGTAGAAATAGCACCAGAAATCCTTCCTCTCTCTTTCTGCATTGTAGAAATTAGCACTAGAAATCCTTCCTATATATGCATTGTAGAAATAGTGTTAGGCCTAACCATATTAACTTTAGTACCCTATTCTAAATCAACATAATATTTATTTTACTTCATTAGTAACTATCCTACAACTTAGGGATTACCTAAGGGACTTTTCTAGAAGGGTTTTAAATATTTTACATTTAGCTTTCACTCCTCCATTTGTAGGTGGCACCTGGGCAAGAGAGAAAATTAGATCAACATCATTGTCTATTGTAGACTTGTTTGCTTCTCTTTTTCTTTATGAGCTTTCTTCTGCTTAATGCCGAGGGTTACTTCTGCTTTTCCTTGACGCGTAGGTTTCTTTATGATCTTGGAGCGGGCCATGACAAATGTTTTTAACCCTGGGGTGTTTGTTGAGACCATTGTAGAATTTGTCCTCCCTTTCTTCAACCCGAATTCCACATGTGTCCTCCTACTTTGGTTACTCATGTCCTTTAGTTTCTTCAGCTGCTCCATTTGGATTTATTAAAGCTCGTGGTTTCTTTCACTTCTCCAATCGCTTCTCCCCCACACCTCGATGATTTATTCCACTTCTTTGGTGGGCTCTTTTCACACCATCTCTTCTACTCCTACGATCGTCTACCCTCGCTTCATATCATTCTTCTCTTGATCTAATGGACTATCCTTGTCCTGTTGCTTGTCGTCTTGTTCACAATAGAGTTGAACCTATTAAACCCCAAACTGTAGGTTTTAGATAGCTTGATTTGAGTTTTTCTGTTGATCACACTAAGGGGTTTTGTAACAAAAACAAATGCCTCAACCATCTAATCGCCCTTCAATAATTTCATTGGGTATATGGACTCCATGGAAATATAATATGGAATTGTATTTTTTCACATAACCCATTCATGGGGGTCGCTTGACATTTTGTCAATCCATCGCTTCTCCCTCGTGCATTCATTGTGTTTTGCATTGACATTCATTTTGATGATCTCAAATTGCCAATGATTTCGTAGGTAGAGAGGCTTCACATGCCTTGCGGTACTTGGGTTTGCACAGACAAATTGTATTCAACCAATTTGCAGGAATAGGGTTTGGTGTTCGTACAGAGCGGGGCTTGCATTGAGTTTTAATTATTTTTCTTTCTATGCAGCTACTAAACCTGGTTTCTGGCCTTTTAGTGACTAGTAAGTGAATGTGTATTCCTTTAGGGTTGCGTCGTGTCCTGTGTTGGCATTCCAAGGGCTGAAGCCTGAGCTGTGGGTGGTATGCCTTTTCCTGATGCCCATGGGCTGAGAATATGAGCTCCTTTATCTGCCCATACATATCCTTTCACTTTTGTTGGTTTCCAGTTTTGAAATGTGGCCTTGTTCACATGATTTAAATTGATGCCTGGCCTTATTGAACTAGGTCATTCCACTGCCAAACCCTTTAGGGCATACATATTCACATCATAGACTAGGGAGGTCACAATAACCATAAGTTGTGCATCACTCCCTTCAACATTTCCTGCTCTTTTCTTGAATTGTTAGAGGATGGATGTAGTATTTTGGGGTGATGCTTCCTATTTGTATAGTACAAGCCTAGACATATATTTTTTTGGATGCATTTTGGCTTTCCCATTAATTTGCTTATCTTGTGCAACATTTCTGTACTTTCAAATGATTTATGACCTTGTGTTTGGAATTTTTAATAAACCATTGGGGACATTCCTGTACATGTACCACTAAGATATCATCTTCCTCCAAAGGTTCCTCTAACTCTAAAGGTTGTATTTCTTCTCCCAACACAAAAAATACATCCCTTTGTAGCCTGCTTATACATGCCTTCCTATCCAGTTGCTAAACTTTGTTTGTGGCCTTTTAGTGACTGGGAAGTGACTGCGTATTCCTTAGGGTTGGGTCGTGACCTTTGTTATCCCTCTAAGGGATGAGCCATTGGTTTTGTGCCTTCTTCTCCTGGACATGGGCTGAGAACGTGACCTCCTTTAGCTGACCATACATAGCCTTTCGCTTTTGTTGGTTGTCAATTTTGAAACATAGCCTTGTTGCATGTTTGAAATTTATTCTTAGCCTTTTTGAGCTAGGTCATTCTACTGCCAAACCCTTTAGGGCATACAGATTCACTTCTCATCCTAGGGAGGTCACAACAGTCATACACTACGCATCGCTTCCTTCAACATTTCCTGACCTTTCCTTGAACTATTAGAAGATGGATGTATTATGTTTGGGGGCTTCTTCCTATTTGGATAGTACAAGCCTAGATAGACTCTTGTCTTTTTGGATTCCTTTTGGATTTCCCATTAATGTGCTTATCTTCTCCCAACACGATATGAATTTTTCTATCATTTTTCTATTAGGTTGTCTATATTCTTACTGGCCCATGCTTGTACATAATCTCTCCTATCTTGTCCATGCATTGTGATGCACTATCCCACCTTAGTTATGTCCATGTTAAACCCTATATGGTAGGTAAATAGTAATTTTATGTCTACTAGAGGAAGCTATGCCTTTTAAGGTGCCTACCTGTGATTTGGGCTGACTATCCTTGCTGCTATCCTTATGAGATCTTTCCACTTGGTCAATGAATTTTGTTGCTGTCTATATCTAACCTAAACCCATACCACTTTAACCTTCTCTCTCTCAAAGTAACTCTTATGATAGCTTGTCCTATTAGTGACAATAGCTAACTCAACATGTCTGAGTATAAGTCACATCCAAACAAGATCTATTTAGCATTTGTTTTTAAATTACTATGTATTAGTTTTACTATACTTTTGTTATTTTTATGCTATGTATATTGAAAATAAAAATCCATCTCAAGGACCAAACTTTAACACAGTGAAAATCATAGTCTTAAAGTTGAAAGACATGCAAATTATTTTTACATTTATGAGAGAGAAAATATTAAACTCCTTGTCTGACCCATAACTATGTTGTTTTCTTCCTCTTGCTGAGCCATGTCCTTATCTTCAACTGATAAAGGTTGGTTTTAGTCTTTGTAACTATGTTGTTTTCTTCCTTTTGCTGAGCCATGTCCTTATCTTGAATTTATAAAGGTTGGTTTTAGTCTTTTTTGGGGTTTTTTCCCACCTTTAACACATAAAATTAATTTCCTTACATATCTTTGTTTTCTTGGAAGTGGGGCATTTGAATGTCTCTTAAACATTTACTTTAATCGTTCTTTAAGAAAGACTTACTGTTAAATCAAATACATGTTGACATTTAATTAAGTACAATATTGGCAAACTATTGTACTAAAGATTCTAAACAATTGGAAAATTTGTAGAAATACATGTATTATGTTTGTTATGTCTTCATTGTCTATTGTTTTCTCTAACTGATACTTTGTATATTAGAAGTGGATGTGCATGGATTTTTTGACTTGTGTTTTTGAAATATGAAATTTAATTAAGGAGGCTACTTTAAGCCTAAACAGTTTCAATTCTATCGTATTTCATGCATTATTTTTTAAGAAAACTTCTTGTTATTCATACCCTCATCCAAGTAAGATATTTGGTTTGGTTTTGAAGTTAGATGTTATTCAAGTTTGGAGGGACTGTTCACTACATTGATATATATTAAAGAATGAAACCGCGTTGATGAATATGATATATATATATCTTAATATAGAATGAACTGGTATATGGAGGATAAAACAAGAGCCAACATCTTGAAATGTTTTTGTTCTCATTATAAATTGATCATTGATGTCTATAATCATTTCAAGAAGTCAGGTATCGATCAAGACATTTCCCACTACATTGGCTACCAAGAAATCTTGAAATTTTTCAAATCATGTTGCTATTACATCCTAGGTGAATGCCTAGCTCTATTGCATCCATTTTGAAATGCTTTTCATCTCATTATAAATTGATCATTCATTTCTATAATTATCTCAAGAAGTTAGGTACCGATTTAAGAGGCTGTAAATTCTATTAGTTATTTTCCAGGATCTTTGAGGCATTAGAATACTTATGGAATCTCTAAGTGTCTTTGTTGAGAGGAAAGTGATTTTGATGGATATGGCCATTTAAATGATAAGTTTGTTCTTATTCAAGGCATTTTGATGGATTAGAAGTTGTTGCAGTTCATCCAAGATTGCAACTGGACCAATATCTTTGGAACACCATGTTCGAATACATGTGTTCTTATCAAACATGTTTTTCCTTCTTTATAGTTATAACAACAAATTGGAGTCTTTTATTCATGAGATACATTTCTCCTATGCCATAGCATGTTCGTTGTATAATGTGATGTTAATTGGAAATCCCTATTTGTTATTGTGTAAAACTTTTAAGCTCAATAAACTTGTTATCTATTCTGAGTTGGACTATTCTCTATCTTTTGATAAATTGAAGTGTTCCATTTTGTTGTGGTATTAATTGCAGTCTTGCACTACCTCATTTTAATGTTACATTTTTTGTCTTCTTTTACCCTCTAACAACCACCTTATCAGCTTATTATTGCACCTCCTTGAGGCAATTTCTAATTATAATATTAAACTTTGTTTAAATTAAAAATATTTTTTATCAAACCTGCAGAACTAATCGAGAATCAATGCAATGCATTACAAGATAATAATGATACCATATTAATATGGTCCCAGTAGAAGGATTATATAAAGGATTTATGACCCTCTAGGCTGACTAAGTATTATAACAAAAAAATTACAACAATACAGCACTCATACAAACAAATGCAACATCTATTTTTCTTACATAGAAAATATACCCATTTACCTTTACACATTCATACTCTCCTACACAATAAATTATAAAGAAAGTTCGTCTATTTTATAGACCCAAAAAAATTCGTTCATTTTCCGTCGAGTCCAAATACTACTCCATGGTTGTGGTGCTTCCTACAACCAGCTGTTATTGAAAATGGAGCTGTCTAACTAGGAGACCTTTTGACTTTTCAGTGGCGGTGAATTTAATTTCAAAATCTGTAATTTGTGTTGATTCTTGAGAGATTTTAAGCTCATAAATGAAATAAGGTGACAGGAAAACCCCCAACACCCCACACTTTTCAAGATTTAGCAGTGTTTTTGAAAGTTTTGAAAATTCAGTAAAGATTTATTGCAAAAAACTGTTAAAAACAAAAGTAAAAAAGTCCCATATTTAGAAAACTCTATTGAAAATACATAATTAGAATAACAATACTTATTTATGGCCAAAATTATTTAAATTATTTAAGCTGTTGCATACCAATTAATGTGACTGCAACAAAGTTGATTCCCATTGGATCTCAAAATGATTAAGATCTAACAAACAAAATGCTTAACATCTAATGAACATACCTGCTGCACCTGCATTAATTAAACTGCAATTGGATGGATATTAATCATACCTACTGCACCTACATTAATTGACCAGGCTAAATATTAATCTCCTTTATTTATATAGAGTAATAAAACAAAGACCTAGGAGGTAGCACAGTTGGCTTTTATAGGTTTAGTTGATAGGATTCATTACCATCAAATTTTTAATGTGTCCTCTTGCTGTTGGATTATTAGGTTGATGGGTGTTGGTGAGCCGTATCGCACTCTCAGATCAGTTGAAAAGGAATAATGACCCATCTTCATCTCACCGTCTACTAAAAACAAACTCACAGCAAGCCATGCCTTCATTATCTTATCTATAAATATATAACAAATCCAACCGTGCCTTTATCATCTTACCTATAAATCTGTAAAGAGATTAATAATGATCTCTACATTATCCATTAAACAGATACAACTTATCACTTTGGTAAATATTTTATGCAGCCATATCCATTGAAAATGCACGTCGCTGTCGGCTTGCCATCCCGGTAAATCATGTGGTTCATTTGAAACACTCTCCTGCCATGAATAGTTTAGAATTTTTTCATTTAACATGATCTAATGTGGGTGTAAGAAAGGTACTTTAAGAAAGTGATTTTCATCTTCAATGTTCATAACCTCACATAGATCTTGAACAAAGGATTGATGAGCATAAAAAAAACTTTGTTACACTCTTGAAATCACTTGAAGTAGAGTGATATTGTCTGCTAAAAAAACACTACTATTATTCGGTTAGAAGGGCATTTGGGATCTGTTCTACAATAATTTTTGTACTGGCATGGTTTTATATGGATGAAGAGCCAGCCCCCCGTGTGGGTCAAATGGTGAGGAGAGCTATCTTTCCAACAATGTTTTTGAGTAACGAAGAAGTTTTGATCCACGCCCCAGCAGACAGGTACTTGACCTTTCATTTATGTGCTGCTGGCTTATTATAAAAAGAAGCAATAGTAAAGGAGAAAGGAGAGGCATTATTCCTTTCACTTAAAAACCCATTCGACCTAAAAAATTTTAAGAATAAACTAATGTCCTTTAGCTATAAAGTTCTTAAAAATTCGTTTTAACCTTGACTATATTTTTTTTTCCATAAACTAATTATTAAAAAAGCATCTAAAATTTAAAAATAAAAAAACAATCTTTAACATACCTTTTAAAAACTTATTTTATGAACATAACTTTACACCTATCCTATTTTTCAAAGCTTCCAAGGTCAGAGGCTATTTTATAATTTATTTGTAATCACTACTGAAACATTGAAAGATTACAAAGATATTTAAGCGAGTGGCCCTCTCCTTGCCATTTGACATTATCATAAGAGTCTCACGGCGATTATTCAAGGCTCGCCATGGAACCGGCCCCAGGCCAATAATTCTTCACCTCGATCCACCCAAAATTTCCCCACCAAAAAGGGACTATGTTGTTGTACATGCCAACTCCACAAATGCTCTAGTAAAGTCATGCCAGTTATTGTACTCCACTCTACGCCACTCCACGATAATCATACGATGCTTGATATCCTCGTTG
>LPNX010972648.1:283164-286256 GCA_001517045.1 Pseudotsuga menziesii
AAAATAAAAAATTATTTGACTTTTATAAAAACTTGATAAATAAAAATAATTAATGTACTTAAAGTTTAATCAATCAAAATTGATTTTAAGAGGTAGGTCTACTATCTTCATCAACACAATATTGTTATTGTTTAGGATGTTAGATAACAATTTTATTGGATAAACTAACTATCTTAATCAAAAAGATATTCTTTTATTAAATATTTATATTAAATTTCTATATTTATATTTAAATTGAATGTATTCTAAATCATGTCTAAGTAATAAAGTATATGTTTATTTCTATCTAACCCATTTAAGTTCCTATGTCCTTAAATTATATATGTCATACTAATGAAGGTTGTGTGTAATTTATTTAAGTTTACTTTCTCCTTATAAATTGGATTTTGGATTACTAATATAAAATGATTTTAGTATATCTCCTTAATTCATAATCTATTTTCATTTATTTATGAATAACTAGTCATTGAACATAAAGTTTAAATTTATCTTTTTCTTATAAAAACAATAATAGTTTAAATAAATTTTCTATATCTTTTTATTTCATTTATTTATAAATGAATATTACCTCACCATGTTTTAAAATTTAAATATGTCACATTTTTAAATGATAATCTTTAAAACACTACATCTAATGATTTTAGTTGATTTTAGTTGATATTCTAATTACATTTAGTCTTGCACCCACCCCATTAATTGTGCTTAAACAGATCGCGTGCGCGTTTTGCTTATACAAAACACGTACGCATTTTGACTCTATATAATGTGTGCGCATTTTGGGACTGTTAAAACAGTGAATTGTCTTTGTCCGAGAGCAACTTCACTCTGTTTTTATGAAAATTCCGATTAGCGCGCATTATTTTTCAAGAGCACGAGCCTTCCTGTGGAAATACTCACAATCTACACATTCTCCATCATTCTTTTTGTTATGCAGGTGCAGCATTGAGGACATCTTTCATGGTTGAGAAGCACACAGGATAATATATCAAGCTTCATTGTCATTTCATGGTGATGGTGGATATAACTTTCATTTGCTTATTATTCAAGAGAACCAAAGGTTTTCCCATTCATTATTGTTTTGATGGGAAATATGAACAATTGAGAAGGAAGATTGAAGCACCTTGAAGGATCAATATTTATAAAGCAAGTTAAAGGTTTGGAAGCTTGTAATTGAGGAGAAACAAAAACAAAGTATATTGATATTTATCATTGTGGTGATGGGGAATGTACGTAACCGAGGAAGAAAATCAGCAAGGAAGAAGAGACCTCAAGAAGTCATCGAAGAAGAAAAAGAAAAGAAAAGAATAGACATGATGAATCGAAGGCTTTCTTTGGAAACTAATCCAAATCCAATTATAGAGGATACGACGGTTCATCCTATTAATCCATCACAAGAAAAAAGGAAGTATTCACTAGAGGGACCTTCAATTTCCACAATAGTTGTTGAACAAGCACTCCATCGAAGTATTCAAGAAGCAAAACGTAGGTGCTCATTAGGGGATGTTTCAAATCCTACATCAAGTCAAAGTGATAAGTTACCATCTCAAGACGAAGCTCATGAAGAGGTGGTGTACATGGAGCCTATTGTTGAAGAGACATTGGACATGGAGCCTACTATTGAAGAAGAAAATATTAACCGGACCATCGATGAGGATGTTGGACTTCCGCCATCCAACTACCAGGAAGAGAGTGAAGGACAACAAGTTGCTACTGAAACGCCAGAGCGTATTGTTGATGCACTAGATGATAGAAATCCAACCCCCTTACCTCCATTAGAAAGCACATGTTGAAGAACTCCGAAGCATATACAAGTTGATGAAGGACTCCTCAATTCCATTGAAGGTACGCTATCTAAACGTAGTATTGCTTATCAAACTCAACAGATACTAAATAAATATTTTGTTTCTAAATGTGATGGAGATAAATGTAGATTATTTTTGTCATTGTTAAAATCAAGGGGCGTGAATATTGTTAGGAAATCGTTAGGGATAAAGATGATAAATCCTTCTAGACCAAGTTCTCATATAGTTAAAAGCTTAGTAGATGCCTTTGGTAAAATTGGTAAGAACACACGGTCAAAGGACCACAATGCGGCTCATCGTGTGTTGTCACAAGCAATTGTAAATAAGAACACCAAGGTCCTTCGTTTTCTCAAGCCTACATCTAAACTATTTAATTTGAATGGAAAAACCCTCCGTAGGTATTCTATTAGAAGAGAACATCTTGACACAACTGCCCAGATAGATTTTTGGGCCTTTATTGGTCAGTTGCCAGGTCGTGACATGAAACTAGTTGATGCAGTAAAGGGACTAGTGCAGAGTTTTTGGAATGATCACACAAGGCCTTCTTCAAACCGGAAGGATGTACTAAAACTGAGAAGGGGTTCAAAGGACCGTGAACCAGATATTAAACATCTTCTTGATATAACATAGACAGAACTATACGAGAAATTTAGGAATGAACATAGACAATTGAATTTGGGGCAAAGATCTTTTGAGAAATGTAAGCCCTGGTATTTGAAATTTGGACCAGAAAACTCACTTGTTTTTGCCCGCCTTGTTGTGATGGTGACTAGGATGTGTGTGAATCATTGGATTGGGTTGATGGATGGGATCACATATCACTTCCACTTGATCAGCATGCAATTGTTGAGTTAACTCTGTTGGAAGAATACCAATCGTCTATTTCTATAGATTTTGATCATGTATTAGACCTTGTACAACCTGGTATGATGCATTTCCTTAACATTTTTTTGTTAAATTTATGTAGTCTTGAAACTCACATTAATGGCCTTGTATCACACGGAAAATATTTGATCATATACCTACAATCATACTATGCAGGACACATATACGCAGTGGTTGCCTCAAAAGATAGTGAATGGGGTGGTGATTACTGCTTGGCACGTTGTATAGAGGGAAAGCAAACCCTCATTATGTCCATGACTGATGATGAAAACAACCACTTCCCCACTGGGTCTAGGGTTGTTAAAAGTGAATACCTTACACATGACAACAATGCAAGAAATAAGGGTGGATATGTTTACAGGGATTACAAACCAGGTGCAAGTGTGTATCACTTTACCAACTTAA
>LPNX010972673.1:5750-63899 GCA_001517045.1 Pseudotsuga menziesii
TCGTATGACAAGTCACGAGTGATTCTTTAAAACCCAATTACTAAATCAATCGCATGAATAAGAAATTTTTGAAAATACAATCCAACATACCTTATAACTAGTGCAAAGAAAAATGAGGGAAGGTTTGGTTATATAGGGTAAAACTACAACTCAATAAGGCCAAGATACACTGGGAAGGAGATAATTTGGGAAACAAATTGTTTAAAAAAAACAGCCCCTTCACTCCCTCGACCAAAACTATGGATTCTTGAACCTAATGCCATTTATTTCTTGTTCTGAAATACCCAAGTGAATGGTTGACTAATTGTATGTAGGGTGTCCAAGTCACATCGTACACAATAAAGGCTCCAAAATGATATAACTACATAAGGCATCTTTACACCTTTTTATCTTAATCCCATATAAATAGCATCGCTCCTCATAAGACATGTACTTCACTACATCCACTCTCCCTTCATGTACATTGTCATGTCCCAAGCAACCTCAATCCAAATCCAAACATCCATCCAAGAATGCAATAACCCCATGTTTCCTAAGGATTGATGCCGTCCTCCAATATGGACAATGCTTCTCCTTCTAAATGTATTTTTTTAAATGTTTAATCAATTTATGCGCCATCGCTTAAGCGACGCTTATGAGCCTAGCCGTCGCTTAAGCGACGCTTATGACCAAAATTTAAAAAAAAAATTTAACTTTCTGATTTTTGGTAGGTTTAAAAGAAAAAATCCACGCGCCGTCGGAAGTAACAGTCGGATTTTGGATCGAAATGTAGTAGTGGTGGGGGAGGTATAAAGAAGGTGGAGAGAGGATATGAGAGAGGTGGAGTGAGGGAGGGAACACACACACACAGAGATAGAGAGAGAGGTATGTTGTGAGAGAGTGGGGGTAGGTACACACACACAAAGGTGGGGGGGGAGGGTGAGCGACAGAGGGAAATGGGGAGGTGTGATAAATAGAGAGAGAGTGATGGAGGAAAGGATAGTAAGGGATGTATATATAAAGTGGAGAGAGGTTTTGAGAGATGTGAAGTGAGGGAGGGACACACACACACACACACATAGAGAGAGAGGGAGGGGTGAGTGAAAAATAGAGAGGGGAAGGGGTGAACAATAGAGAGTGATATGGAGGGAGGGATAGTGAGGGAGGTATATAGAAGATGGAGAGAGGATATGAGGGGGGTGGGATGAGGGAGTGACAAAAAACATTGATATAGATAAAGAGAAGGGGGAGGGACACACACAAACACAGATTGTGTGGGAGAGAGAGGGGGAGGGGTGAGCGATAGAGAGAGAGGGGCTATGGGTGAGTGATAGAGAGAGTGTGATGGAGGGATGGATAATGAGGGAGATATAAATAAGGTGGAGAGA
Organism: Pseudotsuga menziesii; assembly: GCA_001517045.1. Taxonomy (NCBI): domain Eukaryota; kingdom Viridiplantae; phylum Streptophyta; class Pinopsida; order Pinales; family Pinaceae; genus Pseudotsuga; species Pseudotsuga menziesii. Next base: position 7,118 of record LPNX010972673.1, read on the forward strand.
TGTTATGAGAGAGGTGTAGTGAGGGAGGGCACACACACATAGAGATAGAGAGAGAGGGGGGAGGTACACACACACACACACATAGAGAGAGAGAGATACTATGTGGGAGAGAGAGGGGGAGGGGGGTGTGATAGAGAGAGAGTGATGTAGGGAGAGATAGTGAGGGAGGTATAAAGAAGGTGGAGAGAGTTTCTCAGTGATGTGGAGTGAGGGAGGGACACACACACAGATAGAGATAGAGAGAGGTAGGAAACACACACACACATACACACATATAAAGAAATATGGAAATTATACAAAGGCAGGGAGGGCCAATGAGTAAGGAATAGAGGGATAGTAAGTAAGGAACATGTGTAGCCATAGATTCCTAAAAGCTTATTTAGGTATTTAGTCTTGTATTTCCTCCCTTGACCATGTTGATACCATAATAGCGATATCAAATGCTCAAAACCTATTAAAACCATGTGCATATTTTCTTGGAGATCAAGCATAGCCTAAGTAGGTCATGTGTGGCGCTTCATGGAATTGTTCATTAACATGCGTGCCTCAAATATTACTTTATGGCATAAGGCATGAGAATGTCCCCTCAATCATGTCTTGAAGTTCCCATACATGTTTCTTAAAACCATTGAATTCCACTAATATCCATATTCATAGTCCAAATATACCTATGAGATGCCATGTGTGATTTTTTAAGGCATACTTCCTATCCTCGAATGCATAGAAGCTTTAGTTAGGGACTAAGGCTGTAGTTTCTTCCCCTGACCATGTCCATGGCCTTGATATGCATACCCAGTGCTCAACAAATGATGATGTCATGCATATCCCCATTAATATTCAAAGGATTCACTTTCAACGCCGTGTTTGGTGGTTGAAGGCATGAATTTTGTCCCTAAATGGTTACCAACTTCCTTTAAGGCTTAAGGACCAACTGTTCCCCCTATCCCCTTTCAAGGGACATAATATATTTACTTAGTGCTAAAAATGTTCTAATGGCACTAGTATCCCCATTTCAAGGTAAATGATACCATGGAAGGCTCTGTTGAGGTTATTCAACACATCATTATTCACTCTAGATGCCTATAAGCATATTCTAATGGATAAGGCATAGGTTTTCTCCCCTTATTATGTCTAAGGTCCCAAGACACATGCATAGTACTTAGAAACCCCTAATGGTTCCCATATCCCCATTCAAATAAAAACTATCAACTTGATAGGTAATCTATGGTGATTCAAGGTGTCGTTCATGGACCTTGATCCCTAAAATATGGTTTACAACCTAAAATTAAAGCTTTCTATACCAACCATGATTAACACCTTATCCTCCATATCTAATGGTTAAAAAATCCTAATCATGGCCATATCCCAACTTAAAGGTTGAGGATACCCTTAAGAGATCATGTATGTTTGTTCGAGGTGTTGTTCATGGCCATATGTGTCTATAGGAATCCTTTAGTGCCTAAGGAATAAAATTCCTCCCTCAACCATCTCTACATATATGTTCCTAGTGCTAAGAGAATTCTAATGCACTGCATATTCTCTCTTAGATGAAAAATATCACATACATAGGTCCTATGTGCAGGTTTGATGCCTTGTTCATGGATCTCAAGCCTTAAAAACTACCTTTAGGGCATACATCTTGAGTTTCCTCCCCCAAGCATGGACAAGGGACTATGACCCATACTTAGTTCTTAAAGCCTCCTAATGGTGTCCATATTACAATACAAAGAAAAAATATGCTCTTGGGAGGTTATGCATGGTTGTTTGAGATGTTGTTCTTGATGTTAAAATATTACTTTAGGTCCTAAGTCTTGATGATGCAAACTATTGTTTTTCTTCATTTCCCTATCCATGCACCAAAACCATTTTTTGTGGTTATCCATAACACGGGCGTGTCTTATTTCTCCAAAATGCATGAACGTTTTGCTTCTCCATAACGTGTGCACGTCTTGTAACTATAAAATGTGTGTGCATTTTTCTTAGCATAACCTACATTTCATATGACATGTTAGGCTCGAGCTTAAACACACCAAGCATTACATAATGTGAGTGCATTGTATTTTTATGTATCATGAGCGTGTTTCCTAAAAGTAGGATTGCATCTAAAAGGTTCCTCATATTATTGCACTCACCCTTACATCATTTCTTCATTTCTTATTGGTTTTGTTGCATTTTACTATTAATAAATTATTATGTTGAGATGCGATATTCATGAGGGATTACATTGGATTTTGATATTCTTGTATGTTTATTATCCATTATGGTTGTGTTGCTTATCGTAATTTGTTGCAATTAATGAATTGATATCTTGGATTATAGTGTTCATTGAGGACTTTGTTGAATTTAAAGAAAAATTTGTGGTTATGTTATATTATGCTTATGTAATTTAATGGATTTGGTCACATTATGATATTCATTACGTGGTTTTGCAAGGAATTTGTTTAGTTGTTTATTTGAAATGGTTTTGTCATTTTGTGACGTTTATTAACTGTTATGTATGATTATGGTATACATTGAACATTGAGCAAGATCATGAGATTTATCCATCGTCGCATTTCATTGTGGTAATGTTCCTTGGATGATTTTGCTTAATTGTGAGGTTTTTTGAAGTGTTTTGTAGTGGTTTGGTTTAGTTGTAATTGGACTGGTCTTCTTCCATCATGATATATCTCAATGGCTCTGTTAGGTTACAATGTTCATTTATCGTTCCAATTATGTTGGATTGCGTAGTTTGTGCATGGGCATGTTCTATTATGGTTATGTTTATTGATGCCTTTTCTTTGATTACAAGGTTTAATGTAGGGTTTGTGAATGCTTGGGTTTAGTTATGTTGGATTGCGACGTTCTTGTATGTTTATGATTCAATATTGTTATATTGCTTATTGTAATTTTCTCCAATTCTACATAAATATTTAAGAAATTAGTCATGATAATTATGATAAAGTGATGTAATGATGCAGGATTTTGGGAATTTGACAATATAGATTGAAAATATTCCATTGCAACATTAACAATTTTAATAAATATTAGAGATGTAGCTCAATGTAATTAATACAAAATTTAATTATTTTATAATGTAACTAAGAATCATATATCCAATGTTCGTAAAATGTTTTATTAGATTTCCAACTAAAATAAAATTTGATGTTATGTAAAATAAACGTGATAAACAATGAATGGATTATACATAGAAGCAATTTAAATATATTATAAGGCATTGCACTTATGAATACAGTGCTGATGAAACATTGGATTGCTAAAAATTGAAATTTACGCTTTAAATTACAAGAGTTAAAATGTACAATTAATGTCGTTGTTCTAGGAATTACATAGAAAAACACAAATTAAAGATAACCATTATTTATTAATAAAATACAACATCACCATTGAGTATTTATAGTGTCAGAGTTTTGTTGTTTAACAATATTTTATGAGCGCATTTTTTTCTTCTATTCATACTCAGTTAAAGTAGAGAAGAAAATTTTATGTATAAACATTTAATTGTGATGAGAAATTTTAGATACATATTGAAATCTAATTTTTATGCAAAAGACAATGTCAACAATTGTTAAATGACTATAGATAGTACCAATGTCAATATGGAAGAAAACATTTCGATTATGGATGCATGTAATACTGTTATCAACCCAAATGGCACTTCTCCATCCGAGTGTCGACATTCATTATGTTGGTACACAAAAGGACATTTTAGGTTTGAAGTTTGCCAAAACACTATAGATGGGCATGACTTGGGATGCATTTACCCTTGAACCAGCTTGCCACATTATTTTTCTAAGTGTTGAGTTGTGTACGTGACTATCTCCATTACAACTTGCGTATGTATGCGACTATCTCCATTGCAACTCGCGTACGGTAGGTGACTATCTACATTGCAACCCGCGTACATTAGTATACCTGGGTTTCCTTCAAGCAAGTCACGTGCCATATACAGGTTGCCTATATCAATAGTCGCGTACATCTTGATTCGACCTTAAAAAATATAAAACACGATTAATGGAGATTAGTTGGGCCCTAATCATTAACTATCCCAACTTTTTCAACCTCCCCAACCTTTGAAACCACTCTATTTCCCAAAGTATAAATAGAGGCCTTGGGGATGGAATTAATCAATCAAGATTGGAGAGAAAAGTTATGTTGGTGATATATCTTTAGAAGTCTTGGAGCAGAAGAACTCAGAGTCCTTTGGTTGCAGAGGAGTCCTTGTCTCAGAAGCTGGGTTGTACTTTTTCTCTCATTCACTAATTGTTAATAAAGATAATTCTTCTTCCAACATTGTGTTGAGTTTCTTTCATGTATTGTGGTTAATGAATATGTTTGATTATATTGGACATATTGTTTATCTAACCTCTTATATATATATGCATGAGATATTACTTGGATAATTTTCTCTTTATAGGTGAAGGAGGTGCATCCCTAGAAGCTTTAGAGAGAAGAGGAACAAAAGAAGATCAAGCTTGGATCAACCGTCGATAATCGGATAAGTCAATACTTTCTTCCTCCTTTCTGTTCTTTGTTAAAGTTGATTGTCTGGAAGGTTAGTAGTAAGTTGGTAACCCTAGACCCTAGGTTACAAGGGTGCTTAATCCGGAACAACAAAACTGGTGATTCCACTGGGGAGTCCAACCTACTGTGGGTTAGTCCTGTAGATCCTTACCCAGCCTTTTCTCTGATTCAGTGTGTGGTTTTATGTCTTGGTTTGGACTTGCAGTATTGTTTTAAGGACCTCTATAATTTTTCTTTTTTTGAAAATTTTTTTCTCTTGTATGCAGGTTGTTGTGCTACATAGTCGCATACAGAAGCTTGTATACATGGGTTGCTGTATTGAAAAGTCGTGTACAATACGCGAGTTGTTCTATTAGACAGTAATGTACATACCTTAGGAGGAAAATTTTGGGTAGGGTTTCTTGTCCCTGCCTTTTTTTGGATTTTGCCTTACTTTGGGCTCTTCTAGTACTAGCACTTCACTTTAGGGTTGAAAGCCCTCTCAACCATACTTTGTGCTTTCTAGTAAGCCCTTGAGTTTTTGTTGTTTGAATTTTCTTTCTTTTAGCAATCTGAGGTAGATTATCCTGTTGGGTGATAGGTCCAAGTGTTGTGTATTTGAATCAGTGATTAGGGTTTTAGATACCTTGTACCCCGTACTATTTCCAAGTAGTTTCGGTTTGTCACTTTCCTTTTATTGATTTCAGTGGATTTCATTCATTGTGTCTTCCCAAGCTAGGTGTTCTCCAAGTTTCTCCCTTAGGTGGTTGATTTTTGTTATTTATAAGTCTGTTATACTTCATTTTGCTTGCTTTATATAGTCTGATTAGTCAAGCATACTCAAAAACTTTTGCATTTAGGTGCATAGTATTTTTCAAAGAGTTTGAAAAGTGAAAAGAAAAGCATTGGAAACATTTGCATTTGAATTGCATATGGTAGTTTTATTTTCAGTTTTTCAATAAATATAAAAAATCACAAAAATAAGTCTTAGCTTTCTCTTTCCTAGTTGCAATTTCGTTAGTTCATATTTACAAAAAAAGAAAAAGAAGCTTGCTTTAAGTAGTTATAATTTGCTTTGGAATTCATTTTATACACCTTTTTTACTTTTCTTATCAAGTCTATAATATCATAGTTTTTCATGCCACTTACCCTCTGACTAAGAAAAGCCCTTAAAATGAATCCTATAATTTAAAGTTTATTAGTAAGTTTTGTTTTATAGGGTCATACACCTACTAGCTTAGGATAGAATTGTGGGATAGGAAGTGTAAACTCCCCATAAATACTTAAATTCAGACGTAGTTGTCTAATCGATAGGTAAATCCTTCTCTATGTTGATAGAATATGGGAAGCTCCTCTCAAACGGGATTTAATCATGAGGGTGCATGGAGGCATTGGACTGAGGAGATAACCCTCTGATTCCTTGTCAAAACATAGACCAAGGTTTTTACGCATCTGGGGATTTTGTCCTAGACAGAGTTTCGGGATTTGCTACCCTACCCATGCATACGAATCAGGCTTGCCACTGTCCCCCCAGACTATTGATATAGTTAAGTTAGCCTCTAGTCACTTGGACTTCTAGGGTTTATACACAGGTAAACCGGAAGGCTATTTTTGGTTCACCTTGGATGGGATTGGAAGTTAACCCTTGTCGAAAGTGTAGGAGGGAGGTTGGTGATTCCTCCGCTTGTGCCTAAGAACCTCTTCAAGGACGCCAAGAAACTGTCTCTCAACTTTCTTTAGGAAAGCATATCTTATATCCCTTGTGATTGTTGAGACTTTAGGAAATTTTGTAGTGATTTCTCTGTGCTCTGTCTATGTTTTTAGACTACCTTAGGGTGTGAAAAGTCAAATTTACAATTGTGAAGGACCAATTTGTCAGAAGGTCATGAAGGTTGCAAACAATTCCTCAACTTATCACTTTGGAACCTCCACCTCCCACTCAAAGGCGGAGATTGGACACGGACAGCTCTTTTGAACCGATAGGAGTTAGTGAAGTTCCAAGTGAACCAGAACTTAGGGAAAACCATTTTAATTTAAGCACAGTTGAGATAGAATACTTGTAGGCTAACGCATTTTCAAGGAATTTTAATTCACCTCTACTGACTTAAACGATCCTGTGATCGTTTAGGTTCATCCTTTCAATCCACCCGTGATTGGTGTCCCTTTGGGTAGACTAATGTCTACTGCAGGAGAAAGTTCTTCTACTTCCAGCTCAGCCGCACCAGCTGAAGGGGTGCCACCTCCCCCAGTAGGTACCCCTAGAATGCACATACCTACTACACCATTAACTCTAGCTAGCCGAGTCGTTCAACCACCGACTCCCACAAGTTTGGCAGGTACTTCTGGTGGAATGGTCACTGGGATTCCTAGTGTACCTTTAGTTCCTACTTCCTTTGCACAAACTGCTTAGAGTGGTCCTACATGATCCTCGGATTTTGTCCAAGGTTTTCCTTGGAATGGGGGGCACATTCCCCCATCCACTCCATACGTAGGCCCAACACCCGCATATGTAGGGGTGCAATTCGAAAACCCTAATCCTTATGGTCAAGGTTTTCAAACTTCAGTTTCAGCTCCGTTTACAAGCTCTCCTTTTTTTCTTTTTAGTGGAGGGATACTTGCTCCTTTATTCCAAACCCCATCTTTGACCGAGGCAGCTAGAACCTCATATACTACACTATACATAAACAATCCGCTGGCTTATGTATGGAATCCTTTCCAAAGCATCCCAACCACTTCACAACCAGAAGCAGGGGGTAACCCCACCTTCATATACGGAAATATGGGGGTAAGTTCTTCTAATTCTTAAGCTAGTATTTTTGGTGATTTGGTTAGACCCAAGCTCCCTTTCTTGGAAACGTTAAATTTTCCATATTTTAGGAAACTAATGAATGACCCAGTAATACATGACTCCTCCTAGCCACCCGTGCCTACCAAGCTACCATCAGATATTCAAAAATTCAAAGGAAAGGTTAGTGATGATCCTGAAGCTCATGTCACCACTTTCCATTTATGGTGCTCTTCCAACTCACTGAACGAGGATTTAGCTCAGTTGAGGTTGTTCCAAAGAACTTTAACGAGTACTACAACAAAATGGTATATTGAATTGCCTTCCGCTAACAATTTTTGGGATTTGGCTAATGTAATCCTTAGTCACTTCCAACTTCCTGTCCGATATGATTTCATGACAGACTTGTTGGCTACCTTTTGGCAAGACAAGGCCACCCATATTTCAGATCACATCCAAGAGTGGAGAAGATGGAAGAGGATTATCAAAGCTACTATTCCTCCCGATTTCTTATTAGAATGGTTCCTTAAATCCCTATTGCCATATATATCTAAGGATGTATCTGCTTCAGGAGTGACCAATGAAGAAGAAGCTATCCTTAGGTCCCATCAGCTATATTTTATGTACTCTTAGTTTGGGATCTTATATGAGATCATCTCTGATGCATTTATCCCAACGCACAATGTAGATAAACCTAAGCTTGGACCCCATGCTGATGGTGTGGTTGGTTCTGTGAATTCTCCCATTGTAAAATCTTTGGCTAAACAAATCCATCAGCTGTCTGTCAAACATTCTACGATGGAGGCAGCAAAGGCTGCCCCCTCACCCCAAAGTGAAAATGTTTTTGCATAAACCTCTCAAAAGGGCAATCAGTAGCCCTGTGGGAAACAGAAGAAAGGGAAAAAGGGTGAGGAAACCAAAACAAGCAAAAACCCACAAACAATGCTGATGGGGGGAAAAAAGAAAAGAAGAAAGTGAAATTCCCATGTAAGTTGTGCCATGAAGATCACCTGAACCATCTATGTCCCCTTATGGAACAAGCTCAGAATTTGTTAAAAGGCCAACAACCAGCTATTCTGAAGGATCCTTTTCCCCAAGGACAGAATTCAGCTTCAGCTTCAAATGCAGCAGGGGGCACTCCAAATGCTCCTAACCCCAATTATATCAACATGGTTCGATCCGATACCTTACTACAGACCAAGAACAAGAACTATGAGAAATAGGCTTCGGAGAAGGATAAGTCAATAGGTGAAACTTCCAACCCTCTCACGATTGAGAAGCCTGTCGAACTTATGCCCAAGATACCGAAAGGTTTCTTTAAGAAAACGTTGCACCATCCCAATGCTAGGGCTGCAGCAAACTACTCCGTAGTTGAAGATTTAGCCCAAAATCCTTGTGCAATGTTGGCTTTAGAGGTGTTACAGAGTTGTCCCACCCAAAAGGATGCACTCTTAGTATCCTTAGGTAGTATGGACTCATTGAGCCTCATGGAGAAATTTAATTTGTCTGATATCAAAATTCGCCTGCCATAACATGTAGCCTTATCGATAGATGTCATCCATGGTGGTAATACCATTGGAAGGGCAGTTTTCGACGATGGTACTTCTACATGTGTCATGTCCTTGTCTTATTGGAAAGCTCTTGGATCTCCAGAGCTGGTTACATCAAACACCCTACTTACTTCTTTCGAGGGAAGGTCATTTCATCCACATGGTATCCTATTGCCTTTTTAAATTAAGTTGGCAGGGAAAGCAATGTCTATTGAGGCAGAGGTGATTGATGCACCTTTGGATTATAACTTTCTCTTGGGGAGAAGTTGTACTTATGCCATGTCATCTATTGCATCAACCATTTTTTGGCAGGGATGATTTTAGGGGTGAATTTTAGCCCAGTGGGCTATTTTTCCATGTTTTTCTCCTAAAAAAACATTCGCCATTTTGCATTTTTTGAAGCCCTATTTTGCCCAATTTTTATGGGGTAAAATTTTTTCACCCCAAAAATCACCAAATTATTATATAAATGATATAAAATCCTTGGAAATTAAAATATTTTTTGAAAAATATCGCCAATCATTTTATAGTTGGTGTTTTAAGAATTGGTAATATTCGCCAACATTTATACACTTTTAAATAAGTATGGTTCCTTAAAATCATCCCTATTTTTTGGGTGGTAGTGTTTCGACACGAAGGGAAGTTGGTTACCATAGACCAGCTCAGTTTTACTCGAAAAGGCTGCATGGAAACTAATGATTCCACCATACCATTGGTTGATCAGGTTAGACCTGCTTCTTAGAGCTTAGGGGCTGAAATGTATGCATCATTCATGGGCAGAGAACTCTTTACATTCTAGAGATTGCTTAGATATGGTTTTACCTTCGGATGAAGCCATTCTGGAAGCCATGTGCGGACAAGATAAGATTTGTGAAGATCTTCATCATCGATCCTATTTTCTTCCATATTTAAGCAGGATCGAGAACCAGGAGTTCCATATGAGACTGGCAGGTGATGCTGATACACCTATTAATCCCTTACCAAGGGAAGGAATATTTGCTGAGGGGAATGTGGAAAATATTTCCACTACAATTTCTATCCACATCTCTATGAACCCAAACGTTGTAGAAAATGTACACATCGACGCGAACTGCTCTCCAGAGAAGATTGCGATCTATACATCCTTGTTTAAGGAATTCCACGACGTATTTTCCTGGTCATATGAGGAGATGCCAGGAATTGATCCATCAATAGTCGAGCATGAAATCTGAACTTACCCTGATTCTAGACCCATTTGACAAAAGTTGGGACCTGTCAACCCGCGTAAAGTGACAACACTTAAGGCTGAAGTTGAGAATCTATTGAAAGGCGGTTTCATTTACCCCATAGCTTTGATGGAATGGGTATGTAACCCTATTCCTGTTGACAAAAATCAAGGGACTATACATGTTTGTACTGACTTTCATGATCTAAACAAAGCCTGTCCTAAGGACAACTACCCCATGCCATTTATAGATCAAATTATTGATGCTTGTGTAGGAAGTGAAGTCTTTTCATTTATGGATGGATTCTCCTGGTATAATCAAATCAAAATAAAACTGGAAGACCAACATAAAACAACTTTTATTTGTCCTTAGGGTACCTTAGTGTACAAGAAAATGCCCTTTGGATTGAAAAATCCAGTGGCAACCTTTTAGTGGGGAATGAATTTTTCCTTTCACGACATTAAAGCCATTGTCAAGCCCTACCTTGATGATCTGCCAACACATTCTCATAAGAGGATCGATAACCCAGATCACTTGTGTTTGATTTTTGAACAATGCAGATACTACAAAATTCGCTTGAATCCACACGAGTGCATTTTCTGTGTCGAATCGGGGAGATTGCTCAGATTCGTTGTTTCCAATAAAGACATTCAAGTGGATCCTTTGAAAGTTGAGGCCATCGTAAATCTGTCTCCTCCTCGTTCTATCAAGCAACTTCAAATCCTACAAGGGATGTCTAACTTCCTTTGATGTTTTATTGTAAATTATGCCAAGATTACTAAAGGTTTCAGGCACCTATTGAAACAGGACACCCCACTTGTATGGGATGAAATTGTGTAACTTGCATTCGAGGCATTAAAAAAATCTTTGTTGTCAGCACCATTACCGCGCCCACCAAATTACTCTTGGGATTTTATATTGTATCTGGCCACATCTAAGTCGACCATAGGGGTAGTATTAGTCTTGGAATATGATAAGCTCCAAGAGCATGTCATCTACTATCTAAGTTTTTCTTTCGCGAGCCCTGAACTTAGGTATTCTCACGTTGAGAAATTGGCCTTGGAAGCTGTGTATGCTGTTCATAGGTTGCGTCACTACATCTTACAGAGGACCATGACGGTAGTGGCGGATGTTAATCCTTTTCAATATGTTTTGTCTCGACAAATAGTGGGAGGAAAATTCAACAAATGGATAGTCATTCTTTAGGAGTTTGACTTAGATTTCCAATCCACCAAATCCAAGAAATCCTTAGTCTCTGCTGAGCTCATTACATAATTTCCAGTAGAGGAAGATGTAGCCATTGAAGAAGACTCATTTCAAGATGAGCATATATTTTTTATTTCCACCTCTGACCCCTGGTACAGAGATATACCTATCTATCTCCAGACTTTGAAGTACCCTATAGCCTTCTCACGGGAAGAACAATGTAAATTACGCTTATATGCCAAGAACTACCAAATTATTGGAGATAATTTATATCATAGGGGGGTATATTTCATTTTGCGTCGATGTCTTACCCATGAAGAAGTAGAGACTTTCCTAAATGATGCTCATAGTGGAGCATGTGGGGGTCATTTATCTAGGTTAGAAACGACCCAGAATATCTTACGTGCTGGTTATTTTTGGCCCACGATCTTTAAATACTGTGTGGAAGTCATGAAGAGATGTCATCCTTGTGAGCTTTACACCAGAAATATGCGGTCGCATATTGATCCATTATTTCCCATCATCTCAGTGGGCCCCTTCCTGAAGTGGGGGATAGATTACGTAACATGCAACCTAGTCTCGGCCACAGGGCACAAACATATTATTGTTGTTGTTGATTATTTCATGAAGTGGGCAGAGGCAATGCCCACCTTTAAAGATGACAGGGAAACAACAGTTTTTTCATTTTCAACCAAATTATCACATGATTCGGTATCCCTAAAGAGATTGTCACTGACCATGGCATTCAATTCCAAAATAGTACGATGACTGAATTGACCACTACGCTAGGGTTTAGACAAGAACATTCATCTTTGTTCTATCCTCAAGCGAACAGTCAAGTAGAGGCTATAAATAAAAATTTGAAGACTATTCTCAAACATACTATTAATACAACCCATTCCAACTTGCACATCATGCTATATCCTGCACTTTGGGCATATCGGACCAATTTGAAAACTGCTACAGGGTTTTCTCCTTTCTAACTCCTTCACTGAGTGGAAGCAGTCACCTCGATCGAATGCAAAATCTTGTCCGTAAAGATTGCTATTCATGTGTTACCTAACACAACTGAGCTGCAAGAATGTTTATTACATTTAGAACATCTAGATGAGCAGCGTAGAGATGCACTGACAGCAAATAAAACTCATAAAAATAGGGTAAAAAGCCAATACGATAAATTGGTCAAGCCTCAAAGTTTTTCTAAAGGGGAGCTTGTTTTGCTCCGGGATCAAGACAAAGAACCCCTAGGGGTAGGAAAGTTCAGAACTATGTGGTTAGGACCTTCTATCGTGTAAAAAGTGTTGAATAAGGGCGCATATGAATTGACAGATTTTGAAGGGAATAAGCTGGTTGAGCCTAGAAATGGGCTCTACTTGAAAAAGTACTATGCTTAGGCTTAGCACTTTTTCTTGTATTTTATTGTATGTATTTTTATGTACAATAGTTCATCGATTTGTGTTTTTATACCATCTACTGGTTGTTACAGATGTCTTCCAAGTGGTTCGTAGGTTTAGCTTATGGCGCTAGTCACCACACTTGTAATCTGGCTTCATCTGCATGGGTCATTTACTCGCCCTTAGGACAGCTAGTTTCCTTTGGAGGTGCTTTACTAGGCCCTGCTACCAATAACATGGCTGAATATAGGACTATCATTGAGCTTTTATGGGATGCTTTGTTACGTGGTATCACTTAGCTGGAAGTCTGACTTGAATCTCAAGTGGTGGTTTCCCAGCTCAATCGAGCTTATCAGGTGCAGAACCCTATTTTACTACATCAGTTTATGCAAGTGAGGTTATTGGAAATAAATTTTGAGTTTATTACATTCAATCATATTCCAAGAAATCGAAATTCATTAATTGATGCATATGCTAATTATATCTTGGATTGGTACTTAACACATTTTGTATAAAAATATATAGTAGGCACATAACAAAAAACTTGTAAATAAACCAGAAATATATATATGTGTGTGTGTGTGTGTGTGTGAATATATGTCCATATAGATAGGTCGAGCTTTTGATCCTCAGATCCAGTCATCACTGTATAATATACAAAAAAATATACAAAACATGGATCAAAGTCCATAAAATGCTCCTAGGTCTAAGATTGACCACCCTGGACCCCCTGCATAAAAATATATAGCAGACACATAACAAAACACTTGTAAATAAACTGGAAATATATATATATATATGTGTGTGTGTGTGTGTGTGTGTGTGTGTGAGAATATATGTCCATATAAATAGGTCGAGTTTTTGATCCTCAGATCCAGTCATAACAGTATAATATACAAAAAATATACAAAACATGGATCAAAGTCCATAAAATGCTCCTAGGTCTAAGCTTGACCGCCCTGGTCCCCCTGATCATCTCGATCACCCTATTGTCGATCTTCTTCAGCCTCCTCGGCTGCAACAACCTCAACGGCATCATCATACACAAGTACTACTCTTGCTACTCGCCTCATAAGGCGTATCCAAACAGGTGGTATACCAACCACTAGCTCCTGCATGACGATGGGGATATGCTCAATGCATAATGTAGGTACTCTATGGGTAAGCCTAGCTAGCTTCCCCTCAAGAACCCTAATCAAACCCTGGTCCTCTCCCAACATAGGATGCACATACATGCATGGATGCCCAGCAGGGCAGACTGGTACAATATCTACATTTTGACATTTTAAAAGGACTAAAAACTCTTGTATATATCCTTATATATCCTTATAATTAAAATTCATAAAAAATAAAAAATTTAAAAATAAAAATACCTGACTCTCCTCATGCTCCTCCAGGAGGGAGGACAAGGTCAGTATCACCTCGGAAATCTAGTCCAGCATATGGAAACTACTCTAAGGATGGTAATTGTTGCTCCCACCAAAAGTAGAAGTCATCGTCGTATACACTCTGGACCGATCCACTACCTCCCTAGCAGAGGAATATCTCTCCCCACCTACTCAATCTAGGCTGACAGGGAGAATGAACTGGTAATGGTACTGCGGGACTCAAACCAGTTACCCTCTCAAAGAAAAAGGCTACCAATATGCTGGAAAAACCAAAAATTTTCCGCCTGCCTCTTTTGCAGTCAAAGAGTTGTTTTCTCATTATCGGGATTACTCCCAAACACCAGTCATATAGATCTCCCTATAGACAGTCCACTGCAAGTCTCATTTGGTTCTAAGTTGCAAGGTGTAGTGATGATGACCTTGTAACCCTCACTATAGTACTCGCCAATACCTGTAAAGGAAGGTTGCGAATATGAGCAATAGTGATGCAGCTACCCGTCTTTTGAGTGTCAGGATCATAGTATATATCTATGTAGTTCTGTACACTTAGAAGGTCACTGCCTCTGTCACCAAAGCTCCCCATTGTGATAAACTAGAGATAAAATAGACATCTTCCGAAGTAACCTCTAGAAATTCACCTTGAAGGTCAAACATGCCAAGATCGTGATCCCAATAGTTTATCAAAAACTCTAATAGGTAGACATTTGACCGCATAGGTGACATACAAAAGAATTTTAATAACCCACTTTACCGCATAGCATTTACCGTGGGGGCATCTTGTAGAGCTTCTTGGTCCATGTCTTCATGTTCCCTCTCCCTCCACTGAAGCACCATATTTCAATCTGATAAACAAGCCATTCATAAACCATTAAATTCATTTAAAAATTTGTTTTTTTGACCCTATATAATCTTTTTCTACCTCGCGCAGTGTATGCGACTGTCCTTTGGATAAGTTGCGTACTGTACACAACTTTCCTTCAGGAAACCCACTTATAGAACGCGTGTATGCGACTGTTGATATACCATACCCACATACACAACGTTCATGCTTTGGGGGCATTTGAAAACATAAAATTTGGGCCAAAAATTGAAATTTGCTTGGATCAAATGAAAGAGTATGGAGTGTAGTTTTACCTGGTACTTGCCGTTTTGAGAATTGTCCATCGAGTCTTCCACACTGAGCAATCAAAGGTAGAGCTAAAACTTGTCTATATTGGGTAAAATATCAAATGGTGAGTTTTGATTTATATTTTAAACTATTTATAGAAATATTATTTTCAAAGTGGTTTTTTTCCCTATAGTTCATATTTTTTTTTTTATATAAAATCAAACTAATGCCATATCTTTTTTTTCAATGTGATAGGTCTAGGGTCGTTTAAAGTTGTTTTTTCACTCATATAGGATGGTTTTTGGTCATTTCACATGCATTGTGCATTTATACCTAACCCATCTTAATACTAGCATTAACACTTTGACCACGGACTGTGGTATTTTTAACCATTAGTACCTTGTCTATGCCATTGTTATTCCGTGGATAGGACTTTCCTCACATGAGTATCCTCATTTAGAACTGACTTATTGTCTTTCGATACTCATGCTGCAACTGTCATAGATTCAGGGGAGTTTTCTTAGCTATTTTTCATGCCAAATTGAGCCTCATTTTGGTCTCTTTTTACAAGCTATCCCTTTATAAGACTTCCCACTCGTATGCAGTTTCTTTAGGCCCAAGTCTAACACCTCAAAATAGACTTGAATTTCGAGTAAACTTGTCCATTCAAGCTCATTAAGAATTTGTGAATTGGCATCCACATTGGTGGTAGGTTATCTCTTTCTTGGACCTTGTGGAATAATACGAGAAAGGATCACTCTCTTTTTTGTAGAATTGAGAAGAGTATTCTCAGGTATAGGTTTATCACTTTTCTGGAACTGAGGGACTAAAGTTACGAAAAAGAAACACCTAGTATGAGCTCAGTTTTCTCTTTTTCATGCTCTGGACCTAAACATGAAAAATATTCCGAGTGTACTTTATGTCTTTGTCATGCTCGCTAAACATCAAGAACAAAAATTCAAGTTTATTGTTGTAAGCCCCATTTCTTGTACTCAAATGGATCTTTTCGAGTGATCTTACTTTTCTTCACACTCGTACAACTCAAGCTATATGTTGCTCTCAAACGAGCGTTGGGTAGGTGGTAATTTAACCTTTTCCGGACCTCCCTAACTAAGTACAAAAGAGGTTCACCTTTTCTTCTATGGGAGTTAAGAGAGTTCTTCTGTGGTATGTTTTATACTTTTTCGGCCTCAGGAGACTAAATTGGATGAAAAAGGACCCCCCTTGAGTCTTCCTTGGATTTTTTAGACTCTCTAAACATGAAAACACAAGGTGAGCATGTACTAGTTCCGGCTCATACAATCCACTAATCAGTGACACTATCAAGCATTATTCCCTCTTCTCTTCAAGCTTGTTAAAAAATGAAGAGAGACTTGAGTTGAATTTCCTAGACTCGTTAAAATTTAACACGAAAGATAAATAAGAAGTTTTCTTTTGATTCTCGGTTGGTGGTAGCATGTCCTCCTTGAACATAGCACTCTCTATTTTTTCTGATACTCATGTCTCAGTGTTCACTTTCAGTTTTCAGCTATTACTTCAAGTTTCTTACTCGTCCTCTTGTCAGTTATGCCTGGGGAATCTGATCATGTCTACTACATGACATATAAGTCTAGTCATACTATCTGCAAAGTTAAAAGTTGCCTTGGGTCATCTTTGTGTCATGCCCACTATTCAAGGATTTAGCCCTGAATCTGATCTATATCTTGATTCCATCAATGTCCTATTTGTTATTATTTGTGTATCCCTTCCTTTACCCATTTCCTAGTCACTCTTGTGATCCATTGGAGGACCTATTTCCGTCCTCATCATAGTGTGGTTTATCATCAGCACTTCCCGACGACGGAGACCTAGAGTTTTTTATGATCGTACCTTAAGATTCACTTTCATTATTGGTGAATTACTTTGCTTTAGTTTTCAATTATACCCTATTGGTTGACAATCTATTGAATCCTATCCATGTTCGACTTCAATAACATCTATTCACATGGCCTGGATTGTACTGGTTCTTTGGGATTTTTGACGAAGACCTTAGGTTCATATCTATGGACTAAGTTGCGCAAGATTGTGTTGTGATCACTTACACAGCTTCCAGATCTTTGAAGACTCATCATTATTGTATATTGTGGCTTCAGCCCACCTTTGTAATATACGTGGTCGTGTACCTGTATCATATGATGTACTCAAATATTGTAAAGGAGCTAGTTTTCCTTTATATTGAACATGGAATCCTCATATGCGACTTTGTATATGACATTATTATGTATTTGTTTCAGGTACTACCTCTGCTCCATTGGACTTCTGAGTTCTCTAAGATTATGATTATAATGTATTTCAGCCATCGTTTCCCTCTGAACTCACACATTAGGGGTCATATGTTATCAACCTAAATGGCACTTCTCCATCCGAGTGCCGACATTCATTATGTTGGTACAAAAAAGGACATTTTAGGATTGAAGTTTGCCAAAAAACTATAGATGGGCATGACTTGGAATGCATTTACCCTTGAACCAGCTTGCCACATTATTTTTCTAAGTGTTGAGTTGCATACATGACTATCTACATTGCAACTCGCATACGTATGCGACTATCTCCATTGCAACTCGCGTACGGTACATGACTATCTACATTGCAACCCACGTACATCAGTATACGTGGGTTTCCTTCAAGCAACTCGCGTGTCATAAGTGGGTTGCCTATATCAATAGTTGTGTACATCTTGATTCGACCTTAAAAAATATAAAACATGATTAATGGATATTAGTTGGGCCCTAATCATTAATTATCCCAATTGTTTCAACCTCCCCAACCTTTGAAACCACTCTATTTCCCAAAGTATAAATAGACGCCTTGGGGAGGGCATTAATTAGTCAAGATTAGAGAGCAAAGTTATGTTGGTGATATATCTTCAGAAGTCTTGGATCATCAAAACTCAGAGTCCTTTGGTTGCAGAGGAGTCCTTGTCTCAAAAGATGGGTTGTACTCTTATCTCATTCACTACTTGTTAATAAAGAGAATTCTTCTTCTAGCATTGTGTTGAGTTTCTTTCATGTATCATGGTTAATGAATATATTCGATTATACTGGACATATTGTTTATCTAACCTCTTATATATACATGCATGAGATATTACTTGGAGAATTTTCTCTTTACGGGTGAAGGAGGTGCATCCCTAGAAGCTTTGGAGAAAAGTGGAATGGAAGAAGGTCAAGCTTGGATCAACCATTGGTAATCGAAGTCAAGAATTTCTTCCTATTTATTTTCTGTTCTCTATTAAAGCTAATTGTCTGCAAGGTTAGTAGTAAGTTGGTAACCCCAGACCCTAGGTTACAAGGGTGCTTAATCTTGAACAATAAATACCCCCTGAATTAATAATTTGTTATTCACTTGGAAAATACCTTGATTATTACTTTATTATTCTTTGACATGAAATTCAAGATTAAAACAATTTGTAAGAAAACATTCCCTATTTAATAAAATATGTTGAAGGAAAACAAAAGTGGATATAGTTGTTAAAGAGTGTTTGTTGACCTGCAAGAGGAAAATGACAAGTGGCAAAGACCAATAAGTGAGAACTCAAGATGCAGGAGGCATCATCCCCAAAAATCAGGTCTACACTCCTAGTTGAGATGCTAAAGAGTAGGAGGCTCATAAATGACCAAGTCCTATGCAAAATACTATTTAATAGTATGTCCATGAGCAATAGGAAGCTAGCATCGGACATGGATTAACATCTGTATAATGAAAAAGATGTCACATTTAGATATTTTTCTCTTATGGTTCAATGAACAAGATCAGGGGTTTTGGAGCAAGTAATTTGGCTACTCTAGGAGTTGGTTGGGAGAAACAACTTCTCCACTTTTGTTTTCCCAGCTTTGGTTCCAGGTTCCTACTATTTTTTTGTTATGACTAATCTAGTCACAGTAGGTTGTGTACATGAAATGTTTATGTATAGCTACATCTCCAGGTAGTAGGATTATGCATTTTTATAGAACATATATCCATGTTTCTCTGAAGTATATTAGATCTGTATAATGATATTTCTATAGTGATTAATTACTCGTTCTGAGCATAAGTTGGTATAATTGGTTGTTACTGATACCGTTTCGAATCCAATACTTGAAGAATTTAGAACTCGGGATTCTATATATAATTGATTGAATCCTTTGTTTCTTTTTAAAATGTACAGTGTATTCCTGCATTTAACTAGCATTGTCTGTTTGTATCCTTTTCGCTCAACCTAGTTATGCTTATTGGAATGTGGACTGGATTTTTCATGTTGTTATAAGCTTAGATATATAATATGTCTATCTTGCAGATGAAAATTATTTTGTTTACATAGAGGAAACCTTAAAGTTTTGTTGTTTGAGCCCTTAATCAACGTAGCACAGTTAGGGCTTGAATGTTAATATTATGACCAAAGAAGAGTTAATCATCAAGTTATTCTTCAGATTAGTTTAGCTTACAATAAATAAAAACCTCAAATCAAAACAGAAACCATTGAATATGCAAAGTTAAACATTGATCCACAAAGATTAGAAGATCTACGATCCATATCTAATCCACATCTAGATGGACGGTTCACAGAGGTTTCTAAAGTTTGATTTTCATATCAAATCAAATCAACGGTAAAAATTAAAGCTGCAGGGATAAACGGTGTGAAAATTTGATGTAGAATGTGGAAGCGAGAAGTCAAGAATTAAGTTAATGGAACTTAAGGTTTTTGAAGTTTGATTTTCGCATCAAATAGATCAACGGTCCACAATGATTTCCCTGGGAGAAGCTGTGGGTTGTGGAAGAAATTTTGATGTACACGAAATCCTTATGAAATGCACTTCATAGTTTTTGAATTCCACCATTGATTTTGTGGGGACACTAATCGAACGATCAACAAGCCATTTCGTTGATTCAACTAGCAAGTCGATTAACAACACAGAGTGGGCGCGAATTTTTTATCCCAAAAAACTTGTTACATGATTGAGTCTTCCTAAGTGATTTAGAAGTTGATCCGCAAAGAAGTAGATCAACGGCTGAGATTGCATCTGCAAGGAATATCAATCACTGTTAATAGTCGCAGAGGTTTCGTTGTGAAATCCACAAATAAGTAGATCAGCAATCGAGATTTTATCCGCAAAGAATATCAATGACTGATATTGGTTACGAAGGTTTCATTGTGGAATTCACAAAGAATCAAATCAACTATTAGGACTTAAGCCACAAGAAAGTTACCAACGCAGAAAGAGGAAGGCAAGAGGCGAAAAATGGGAAAAGGATTAAGGAAAAAAGTCATTTTTTTTAAATTTTCGAGATCCACAATGGAAGGAGGAAAGGAGGAAGTTAGAAGGCAAAAGGTAGAGAGGAAAAGTGTTCGTTCTGGAGTTTTCTGATTTCCAAAGTCCACAGTGGAAGGAGAAAAGGCGGAAGTCGAAAGGCAGAAAGCCGAAAGACCAAATGATCATTTGATGAAGTTTCTAACTTCCCAGGTCTGTAGTGGAAGGCGAAAAGGTGGAAATCAAAAGGTGGAAAGTCAAAAGAAAAGGTTGTCGTTTCGTTGAGTTCTGATTTTTGGATTTCGTAGCGGAAGGTGGACGGGTGAAAGGACTAAGGAGGAAATTGGTTTGAAGGACTCCATTTCACCTTGTGTTTTCTGTTCCTAGATTTTGTAGTGAAAAGAATAATGTAGAATGTGGAATGCGGAATCAGAATTACAGAATGGTTCTTGTGGAAGAACAGTAACTTAGCTTTTTGAGTTTTTTTTTGGAAATCTATTATTTTGGAAAAGGGTTTCTAAGTTTTTTTTTAAGAGATGATGATCATTTTATATGACCAGGGTTATGCTTTAAACCCTCTATTTTTTTTGTAATGCCTCATAACAGTTAGGTATTTTATTAATATGTCTGAAGGTATATAATTATATAATTTTTTTTATGTTTGAAATTTGAGGTATGTTACATATGGTATTAGAGCATGGTTTTAGCACTAGGCCTGAATATGTGCAACACAATACTGCTTTAGAAAACACCAAACTAACTCATGTTTATTTTGTCATGAAAATTCTCTTATACACAACAAAGAGAAGTAGAAATATATTTTTTGCACGAAATAGGGCAGATGCGGGAATGTTTGCAGAAGAGAAACTTCATTCTAAGAATTAAATTTTTTGCTTGGATTGTTTAGTATACATACACATTGTTATGAAAAATACATAGCCACAGTTTTAACCCTGTCACCTCTTGGGGACATCTAGTCTCATTGAAGCACACTAAATGACAATTGTTTTTGGCTTGATAAATCCTAGTTAATGCACTCTGGTTGTGTATTCAAATTGATGGGTCTTGATCAATGCATTCTAGTGGATGTACTAATGGGGATACTCGTATGGTAAGTGATTCATGAATGGTTGTCACGGGTGGAGATTACATGATTATTATAGGACTGAAATATATTAAGGTATTATGAATTAATGAGCAAGTATGCATGAGGATCGCTGTATGAATAATTTTAGTTGATGATTAATGGCTTCTTGAATGAGTTCTAAGAAGAAATATGCTCGAAAATAATATGAAAAGTGATATGTTGTATGGGCCTTATGTATTCTTAGTTAGATGGGAATTTTTGCGTGTAACTTAGCTTTGCATGTTGCAGTAAAAGATAATTATTTTGGGTGATCTATGAAATTAGCTTCCCTTGTGATCTCCACTAGATAGGTATCTAGTGCCAGTATTGAAGGGGTACTAGTAATAACTTTTGGGCATTTCTTATATCACTATCGAAAATTAAGTACTAATCGTGTAACTGCTTAAGAATGGATCAGGTAGATTTATTGAAAATGAACTTAATGTATATTCATCTAATACCTTGTTGAAAAGCAACTGGTAGGGAACGATGGAGAATGGGAAGGTATTATTTCTAATCCCACCACTTCTATAATAAGTGATCTAGGAGCCACACGAGTTACAACACCCCAAGGATGAGGGAGCTCTGCCAACTCACCAAGTTAAGGCATATGAAACACTGGTTAGTTCAACCAGCCACTGGATCTAAACATAAGGTAACTGATATTGTTTGATGAATGTGAAGAGGAAATACAAGACTATAAGTCATAATTTGAATGTTTTACCTCTAATTATATTGTTGTTGTGTAAATTGGTTTAGTACTGAGAGTACTGTTAATACTTGGTGTGTTTTACTTGGACATCTAAGAGAAACCAGAAAGGCGCTTGCAAGAAAAATACTTATAAAAGGTATATGCACTATAAGTAAATTTATTTCCATGAAGTAATAAGTTTACCCATCAGTGAATAGGACAAATAGGGATACCGAAACCTTTGAGAATCATGAAATATAATAATGTTAGATTCTGATTCATGTATATGATGTTGATATTAACCTTGGTAGAC
Source organism: Pseudotsuga menziesii (assembly GCA_001517045.1). Taxonomy (NCBI): domain Eukaryota; kingdom Viridiplantae; phylum Streptophyta; class Pinopsida; order Pinales; family Pinaceae; genus Pseudotsuga; species Pseudotsuga menziesii. The sequence continues at coordinate 29,654 of LPNX010972673.1, forward strand.
ATGCAAATGTATGTGTTTATGATGATTGGAATGGATTTGTTGAAAAAGTATATAGTAGGCTTAAATTATGTTAGAAATGTTGACCCTGCACCCAACAGATGGAGCCATATGTGGATAAACCATTCCATATCTCCCTACCTTCAAGGGTCTATAAGGATATCTGCAAGGTGGTGATGCATGGGAAAATAAATTTTCAGAACGCTAGAATGGAGTTCAGAATTGGACAAAGACAAGCTTGGAAGCGATTGGTTGATCGATTCTCTAATCAATCGACAAAGGGAGAGTGTGAGTGAAACTTATCATTCCTCTGAAAAATTCAACTTCGAATCACCTAAGTTAAAGATATGTAACTCAGACAGATCTATGAGCAATGATATATTCCACAAATGAGAGTTAGAAGTAAGATAAAAATTTGGAATTGATGAAGACAACTGAACCTGCGTGGGTAGATATATGGTTGATATTTGGTGAATAGGACGGTCTAATACTTGGTGGGAATCCCACTGAAATAAAGTGCATGAAGATTAAATTGTGGAAGGTAGACTCAAAATTCCACCATTCATTTGGACTAAGGATAAATCCAACGAACCTGGAACATTTTGGTAGAAGGAAGAGCGCAGAAGATAAAAGGTGAGTCAAGTTATGAAATTGGAAAGTAACCAATGTGAAGGAGATCAAGATCAACGAACAAGGTTGATCATTGAAGAATATCTATGGTTGTTTTTGATTCTACTGGTTAAAGTTACGTGGTCTTCACAAAACTGAATGGATGCAGAATTTTAATGTAATCTGATCTATAGTAATTGAAGTCCACTGTCGATTTGGGTGGATCAAGATCTAACTGTTCTTAAGAATTCTGTTGATTGAACTTGGGAACTGGTTAATAGTCCAGTTTGGACACATAATTTTTATGAAATACAACTCACCTCCAATTTGAATTCCACTCTTCATCAAGATCCGAAGGAATACTGGTTGGGTTGGTTATATTTAGAGGTTATTCCAAATATAGAACCTGACTAAATTGTGTATTAGTAACAAGAAAGACTGTATACAGGGAAGCCGAGCAGCAGGATCAGAGTGTCCTTTCATCGAAATCAAACCAATTGTTGAGTAAGTCAGTTGTCATTCATTTCAAATCAGTTATCGGAAGTCAAATATATGGTGGCATACTGAACGTTGTAGGTATCCAGAATAACAAAGGGATAAACCTATTACAGGTTGTAGGTTGTAGGGTGAATAATAAATGAATAACCCTATAACAAGTTGAACGACTGATATCGATCATAATATGTTCTTTTTGAATGAAATAGTGAAAAGGATAAACACGCGCGGAGTGATAAAGTTCCGTGAAGGATTAAATGTTGGATGATAGAGGTTAGTCCCGCCCTAGATCCAGTGGCAGAGGATCAATTCCGTAAGAGATACGTGGAAGGATGAAGTTTTGCAAAAGATCGGATGGCTTACATTAGTCCTGAACTAGATATGATGATTAAGGATTAATTTCGAAAGTTAGGAGGAAAATACAAGGTTCTCTAAAAGATCAAGATCGGACGGCTGAGATTAGTTCAACTAAAAGAGATCGATGGTTAAGAAGAAAGAATGCGGAAAGGGAATTAGGGGAGTAACGTTTAAATATTTTATGAACCCACAATCCAAAACTTGCAATCTGGAGGATTGAAGGTCAGTAAAGAATCCGAAAGAGATCGATGGTGCAGAAGAAAGCTTGTAAAAAGGAGCTTGCAAAAAGTTTAGATACGATTTGAGGAAATGTTACATCCCGCATCCTGCATCCTGCAGTATGGAGATTGACAGCCACAAAAAATCTCGCAGAAGATCTATGGTGTAGAATTTTTATTGTAGAAAGACGATTGTGGAAAGACAATTGTAGAAAGCAAAAAGTCGAAGCTTTGAAGAGTTGAGTTCCCGCATTCTGCAATCCGCATCTTACCTTCGATCAACAGACAGGAAAACACCCGACAAAGATCAATAGTGGGGAATTGTTGATAAAAAATCCATGGTGTGAAAATACGATTTCGAAGGAGAAATATGTATGTCAGATCGATGGACCAGAGAGACTCAAAATTAGATCAAGAGTGGGGAATCGTTGATGAGGAAACTATGGTGCGGAAACATGATTTCGAGGAAGAAATCTATGCATTAGATCGATGGTCTATAGAGACTTAGAAATAGGATCAACGACTATTATTAAAGATGGAAAATGACCTTGCGGAAAGAATATGGATATTGCAGAAGCACTAGAAAATGATAAACATGGTTGTGAAAATGAATTCTGAGAATGAAACGTTGCTTTCCTGAAGTGATGCGATATTAGAACAGGTAGATGATCAAGAGGTATGTCTGTAAAGTAAAAAGTCATGATCCAGAATGAAAGAAAGAAGCTATGGAGATATGCGTTGGTAGGTAACAGGTAAAAGGTATTTATTGAATGAATGTGTAAAGAATAAAGTGTCTCTATTAGGAAGCTTGACAGAGTCCAAAGTGGATAGTTCTTCAACTTTTCCATAAGAATGAGAAATTCAGCTTAGGGTGGTAGAGTGGTGCTAGGGCAGGCCATAGGTCTACAGGGATTTGAATCCTCCTTCCAGTTGTAGCTGGAGAATAGGGTGTCATAGCACCCTTGTCTGTTGAAGTAGACAAAAAAACATAGGGGTATTGTATCATCCTTGTCTGTAGTTGCAGGAAAAATCTAGGGTGTACCTACATCCGTTCTATTGTAGTAGATAAATAATTTTGTAAATTCATCTTATTAATCAGTTTGTGTTGGTGGTTTTCTCTTTTGAGGTTACCATGTTAAAATCTATGTTCTAATTGTTTATTTTTATGTATTTTAAAGTAAAAACTAACAATACTGACTCAACCTACCCTCTCAGTATTGTGGGATAAACCAACAATTCGTATCATAGTAGGTTCCTTCACAAACAACTTAACCACTAGAAGGAAGATCCCGTCCAATAATTACAATGGATCAACAAGAAGGATTGGCCACCAACAAGCCTCCACTATTTACCGAAGAAAATTATGCTGACTGGAGTGCAAGAATGAGGTGTAATCTGATGTCCCTAGGATGAAAGGTTTGGGAAGAAACTGAAAAGGACCTTAATATAGGAAACCAATACCCTACAGACACAGTTGAACTAGGTGAATATGAAGGTAATGCCAAATCCCTAAATGCAATCTTAAGTGGTTTAACAAGCTCGGTATTTACTAAAGTTATGCAATGCACATCCACCAAACAAGCTTGGGACAAATTGAGAATTATTTATGAAGGAGAATCTAAGGTTAAAGAATACAAAATTAAAACATATAAAGGTCAATTTGAAAGTATTAAAATGAAAGAAGAAGATAACATTGGTGAATACCTTCTTCGTGTAGATGAATTTTTTAATGAGATCAGAGGGTTTGGAGAAAAATTAAAAGAAAAGGAAGTGGTAATCAAGGTACTAAGAACATTACCAATGAGATGTGAACCAAAGGTATCCACCTTAGAAGAACTAGATGATATTAAAAAGGTAACAATGGATGAGTTACATGAAATTCTCACTGTGTGTGAGATGAGAACAGGACAAAACAGATCCTTAAGAAAAGAAGCAGCTTTTAAAGCTTCCTTAAAAAATAAATAAGAAAACCCAAATGATGAGGAAGCCTTTTTTTATAAATAAACTTGAGAGAGGGACTGGAAAATACAAGGGGAAATTACCTTTAAAGTGTTTTAATTATGGAAGGATTGGACATTTTTCTTCTAAATGTACCTACACTAAACAAGACGAGAATGAAGAAAAGGAAACTTTGAAATTCAAAAAGGGTAAAATAGGAAACAAGAAAAAATACTATGGGAGAAATAAAATTGTTTACACCATGGAAGACAATGAAGATTCAGATGGAAGTGAAGTTGAAGAAACTAAAGTTTTATTTATGGGCCTAGATACTCAAGCCTCAAATAGTGACTTAGATGTCGAAGGAGAAGTAGACCTAAGAGCTAAACTTGTAAGCACCCTTGAAGGACTTGACAAATGTAGGAAAACTAACAGACATTTAAATCTTATCATCAGTCACTTGGAAGCTCAACTTCTAGATGCCAAAAGGGTTGAGGAGGACCTAAGCCTACAACTCAAAAGAAGCATACAGGAGTCTAAAAAGCTTGTAGAAGAAATCATGCAATTCAAGAGAAATATTGATGACGAATCTATCAAATCAAAATTTGAGAATAGCTCAAGGATTCTATATGACATTCTAAGTATCCAAAGACCATCAAGTGATAGGTACGGTTTGGGGTTTGTTAAAAAGAAGAAGAAGAAGCCAGAAATTTTTCCTATCAGCAATCAAGAAGGAAGCAAGAAAATCTATGTTGAAGTACTAAAGACTCTAGCTAAAAGGGAAGAAAGCAAGAAAGTAGGCTTAATTTCTCAAGATAAAAATAGAAATAATATAGCTCCCAAGAGACCAAATATATATATACAGATCTTTTTAGGTCACTGCTATTCCTGTAACAATTTTGGTCATAAAGAAATTAATTGCAGAACTAAAAGAAAGTTTTTTGAATACAAGAAGAAGTCATCAAGTAACAAGTCGAAAGGAAATAAGAACTTTTTTACACTACTCCAAAAGAATGACATATAATGTTATAAGTGTAATAACCATGGACATGTAGCAAGACACTATAAACTGAAGACTCTTACGAGGAATACTATTGCAATCAAATATCAGAACAACAAACAAAAGAAGTATTGGAGAAAAAAGTAAGAACATGAGGGTTCCATGATTGCTTTATGTGCAACCAAAATCCAAAACTTATGGCACTTGGATAGTGGTTGTTCAAAACATATGACCGGTGACCCAAGAAAATTCATAAATTTAAAATATAATAAGGGAAAAGTCACTTTTGGAGACAATTTTTCCTCCAAAAAAATCGACAAAGGAACAACTGTTGGAAACAACAAGATCAAAGCAGCAAATGTTTTGTTGGTTGAAAACCTCAAGCCTAATATTCTCAGTTTAAGTCAAACATGTGACCAAGGACACATTTGCATATTTGACTTAGAAAAAATGTGAAATCAAGAATAAGAAATCAGGAAAGGTTGTTGGCATTTCTATAAGAAATACAAACAATGTATACATCTTGGAAAATGAAAACCAAAGCTACTTAAATATGTTAGATGAAAGTTGGTTATGGCACAGAAAGCTGGGACATTTAAGTTTTGACAATGTTGCCAAAATAAGCACACAAGAAGCTGTAAGAGATCTACAAAAAATTGTAGTTCCTCTAAACTACGTATGTAAACATTGTCATCATGGGTAGCAAACTAGAGCCAGTTTTAAAATAAAAGAACATATGACCTCATGCCTTCTGGAAATAATACACACAGAACTTTGTGGACCAACCAGAACTAAAATATTACAAGAATATTGCTATTTCATGTTGCTCATTGATTATTACACAAGGATGACGTGGGTGGCATTCCTCAAAGAAAAATCAGAAGATTTTGAAAATTTTAAAATCTTTTAGTTCTGAAAGAAAGGTTTATGAATACAAGAAGAAGTCATCAAGTAACAAGTCAAAGGGAAACAAGAACCTTTTTGCACTACTCCAAAATAATGACATATAATGTTATAAATGTAATAACCATGGACTTGTGGCAAGAGACTGTAAACTGAAGACTCTTACGAGGAATACTATTGCAATCAAATATTAAAACACCAAACAAAAGAAGTATTGGAGAGAAAAGTAAGAACATGAGAGTTCCATTATTGATTTATGTGCAACCGAAAGCCAAACATTATGGCACTTGGATAGTTGTTGTTCAAAACATATGACCGATGACCCAAGAAAATTCATAAATTTAAAAGATAATAATGGAAAAGTCACTTTTGGAGACAATTTGTCCTCCAAAAAAATCAACAAAGGAACAACTGTTGGCAACAACAAGATCAAAGCAGCAAATGTTTTGATGGTTGAAAACCTAAAGCCTAATCTTCTCAGTGTAATTCAAACATGTGACCAAGGACACATTTGCATATTTGACTCAGAAAAAATGTGAAATCAAGAATAAGAAATCAGGAAAGGTTGTTGGCATTTCTATAAGAAATACAAACAATGTATACATCTTGGAAAATGAAAACCAAAGCTACTTCAGTATGGTAGATGAGAGTTGGTTATGGCACAGAAAGCTGGGACATTTAAGTTTTGGCAATGTTGCCAAAATAAGCACACAAGAAGCTGTAAGAGATCTACCAAAAATTGTAGTTCCTCTAAACTATGTATGTAAACATTGTCAACATGGGAAGCAAACCGGAGCCAGTTTTAAAGTAAAAGAACATATGACCTCACACCTTCTAGAAATAATACACACAGACCTTTGTGAACCAACCAAAACTAAAATATTACAAGAAGATCACTATTTCATGTTGCTCATTTATTATTACACAAGGATGACATGGGTGGCATTCGTCAAAGAAAAATCAGAATCTTTTGAAAAAATTAAAATATTCAAGGAAATGGATGAAAATGAGTCAAGTATGAAAATCAAGTGTCTTCGATCAGATAATGGGGGAGAATTTACCTCAAATGAATTTAATGAGTTCTGTGAATGTCATGGAATTAAGAGACAATTTTCAGTTGCAAAAACTCCTCAACAAAATCGGGTTGTTGAAAGGAAAAACATAATAGTCCAAGAAGCTACAAGAACTATGCTCAATGAAGAAAAATCGTTAGATTCATTTTGGATAGAAGCTGTATACACATCTATCTACATAATTAACAGAGGATAACTCAGAGTGAATACAGATAAGACCCCCTACGAATTGTGGTATGGAAGACCAGCCTTAGTCAAATATTTCAAAGTGTTTGGCAGTAACTGTTACATCAAAAGAAACGAGGATGACCTTAGAAAGTTCGACTCCAGGACTGGTGAAGGAATATTTTTAGGATACTCATCCACCAAAAAGTAATATAGGTTTTATAATAAAAGGTTACATAAAATTATAGAAAGTTTTGATGTGAAATTAGATGATGTAAAATCAAGGAAAGAGAAAATCTTGACAGTATTGAAAATACATGTGATGATGGAATAAAAGACTTGCAAAAGGAGGAGAACATTCATAATGAAGAAGAAGACAAAGGGAATGAAGATGCATAGGAAGATGATGAAGACTTCCCTAGACCTGACACTAAAACTCCTTCTAGGATTGTACAAAAGGATCATCTGTAGTCACAGATCATGGGTGATAAAAATCCTGGAGTCAAAACAAGAAGACAACTCCCATATGTGGAAAAATCCCTACTCTCAATAGTAGAACCCAAGAACTTTACATAATCTAGCAAAAGTGATGAATGCATCAAATCCATGAATGAAGAACTAGATTAGATTGAGAAAAATGAGACGTGGGAACTTGTCCCAAGACCTAAAGATAAGAAAATTGAAGAAATCAAATGGATTTTCAAAAACAAGTTCAATCAAGATGGACAAGTAATAAGGAACAATACAATATTGGTTTGTAAGGGGTATGCCCAAGTGGAAGGTATTGATTTTGAAGAAACTTATTTTCCTGTAGCTCAACTTGAAGCAATCATAATGTTTTTAGCACTATCATGTCAAAAAAACTTCAAAGTATATCAAATGGATATCAAGTTTGCATTCCTGAATGGAAAACTAGAAGAAGACGTGTATATTGAAAAACTTGAAGGGCTTCTCCTGTCTAGAAACAAAGATTATGTTTGTAAACTGAAAAAGGAACTCTATGGCCTAAAGTAAGCTCCAAGAGCATGTTTTTCAAGACTAGATAGTTGAAACATCAAGGTTTTAAAAGAGGAGTCATTGAAAGTAATCTGTACCTAAAAATCAAAGATAAAAGTATGATCATTGTTTTTGTCTATGTGGATGATATCATTTTTGGAAGAAATCTTCAAATTCTAAGTATAGACTTTTCCTTTGAAATGAAGAAAGAATTCGAAATGTAAATGTTGGGTGAATTGACATTCTTCTTGGGATTGCAAGTATACCAAAAAAACAAAGGAATTTTCTTCTCTCAATTTAAGTACATCAAAGACATGTTGAAAAAGTTTAAAATGGAAGATCCCAAACCTATTGGTACTCCTATGGTCATAGGCTGCAGGTTAAGTAAGCATGATGAATCTATGGAAGTAGATCATACCATGTTTAGATCCATGATTGGCAGTCTGCTATATGTGACAGCCACAAGACCAAATGTGATGCAAGCCGTTGGATTGGTGACTAGATTCCAGTCAACTCCCAAAGAAACACATGTAACAGCAGTAAAAAGGATTTTTAGAAATCTAAAGGGTACCATGGAGTATGGTTTATGGTATCCAAAAGGACAAGACTTTAACTTGAAGGCATTTACTGATGCAGATTGGGAAGGAAGTGTTGATGATCGGAAAAGTACCATCATAGCAACATTCTTTTTGGGAAATTTTTTAGTATCATGGTTAAGTAAAAACCAATTCTCCATTTCACTCTCTACAAAAAAAGTAGAATATATTGCTACTGCATCATGCTGCACTCAGGTTATTTGGATGAAACAAACCCTAGAAGATCTACTTGTAAAATATGAACATCCAATAGTGATCAAATGTGATAACACTAATGCTATAAATATGTCTAAAAATCCTATCATGCATTCTAAGACAAAACATATATCAATCAAGTATCACTATCTAAGAGAAAAAGTATCTAAAAAAGCTGTCAGATTGGAATACATCGACACAAAAGAACAAATTGTTGACATTTTCACCAAACCACTACCTAAGAAATCCTTTGAGTGTCTTAGACAGAACATGGGATTCATTCCTTTACAAAAGTACTAAAATAAGGAATCACAATCTCAACGGGAGATATGATGACATGGAGAGCTGTCAGACAGAGCAGTATCTTTGTCATTGCTGTTAAAGGGGGATAATGTTTAAATATCTTTCCATCAATGCCACAGGTGGGATTGTTGAGAAAATTACTTGTAATTGATGTCAAATTAGTTATCGGAAGTCAAATATATGGTGGTAGACTGAAGGTTGCAGGTATTGAGAATAAAAAAGGAATAAACCGGTTATAGGTTGCCAGTTGTAGGGTGAATTACAAACAAATAACCCTATAGCAAGTTGAGCGATTGAGATCGATCATCAAATGTTCTTGCTGAATGAACTAGAATAGAGGTTAAACACGTGCCGAGTGATAAAGTTCTGTGAAGGATTAAAATTCGGATGATAGAGGTTAGTCATGCCCTAGATGTAACATCCCCAACCCTTCGACCGACGAAGAGGACGCTACCATGCCATTGACGACTCGGGAAACTAGATCCATGAACATATACATAATTAAAAAACCGAATGCTTGAAGTAAAACATGCAAAGATGCATCATTATTAAGCATACAATGGAATCAAAACATACATTTAGGAATTCAACATGTTCATCATAATTTATTAAATAGTAAATATAATTGTAGAGATGAAATAGTCTAGAATACTTATCTTATGAAGAATTCATCCCACAACCAGATACATTGCTACAACGTTCCAACTAACCATAGGCCAGTGTGCTCCTTAGTCTCTCATCAACAATTCCACCCGTGAGCTGAGCATGATTCCCCAAGGAATAAGGAACAACCAGGTTTACACATAGCCATGGATACACAAACCAGCCAAGCCAACATAGTTGGGTTTATCAGGCCATCATGGAGCTGGGAAAAGCTGAATGCTAAGCTAGTGAGCTCATTAAAGAGCTAAGGATACCTACACCAGAACTAGCATGCATTCTAGGACATCCACACACACCCAACACAAGGAAACTAGTCCCTTCTCTGCTACATAGTCCCTCAGGCCCTGACCTCCCTTCCAGTTCTATTATGGGGTTGTGGAGAAGAAATCTAGACCTCTATCTCTATCTCTGTGGCTCCCAAAAAACCAGGTTTATCAAGCATACTCCAACCTTCATTCCCACTCCAACACATTTCGAAGACCAAACATTGCATACACGTAGAAAACCAATCAATTCACATCTTTGAATGGGAAAATCGATCCTTGAGTCGTTCTTGTCCCTATCGTGGCTAAAACGACCCAATAAAAATCCACAACAACCCAAAACGAAAAGGAACCCACATCAATCCATAAATCTTAGGGAGAACGACAGCAGACCACAATTCATGGGGAGAACAACAACCCTGATCTCAACATTGAAGCAACGAAAATACATAGCCCAAGTCAAAAGAGAAGATCTGACTCTTAGTCTGGACAAGGGGAAAACACAATACATAGAACCACAAGTTGCTAAGGGAAATTACATACACACCTAGCAGAAATCATGAATGTCTCCTTCATTGGGGAATCATGGATGATAGAAAACGGCTCCCCAATTCGCTGCGTGAGGAAAATGATGAGGAACTACAACCTGTGTGCGAGAAAAAAAATCCCACATGTGCATGAGGATGAGAAAGAATTCGAATCCTGTGCTTGAGAAGGTGAGAGAACCACTGTTTGCGTGAGGATGAACCAAAACAATGGAAGAATGGGAGAATGCTGAATGGAAGGATTGTGCTTTCCTTGCCCACGTGAAGTGAAAGGGTCTGTTGGTGGAGTGTGCATGTGGGTAAGGAATGACATTCCTGCCACACACCACTGCCTAGTAATAACTACCCCCAACTAACAACAGAAGCTTTAATGTGGTAGTTGATTGAGGAGACAAGGAAAAGTGAGTAAGTCAAAAGGGTGGGTGACAACCAAATGGGTTTAACAGCTGACACATGTATTTTCCCCTTTGGCCCAAAGTTTAATAATTCCCCCTCCTTATCCTTAGAAAATCATGCCCTTTCCCTCATGGTTGCATTGACATAGCTGGTTGGGGTTCATTTTAATTAAAGTGCAGATTTACATGATGCCAAAACTGTAATGTGCCATATATCACAGTATACCATCGGCAATGATTTTAATCGCCGAAACATAATACAACCAAGTCGATGGTGGGCCTTTTTCCTTTAGCTCCACACCATGATTAATTACAATACATACATCATATACATTTAATGCAAATAGGGTAAAAACCCGGGTGTTACATTCCCCTCCCCCTTCAATAGCACTGTCCTCAGTGCTTTGCAAAATTTGATCAAAATGCTACACTGGTATCGCCTCAATGTTCTGCAGAATTGAACTAAAATGGATGTGCCAATCGCATGGCATCCTCCATCTCCCACATAGCCTCTTCAGGACCGTAATGCTCCCATTTCACCTTTACCTATCCTATGGCTCAATTCTAGAGCATTGTGACCTTCTTATTGAGGATGCACGTTGGCTTGGTTTGGAACTCTCCCTCGGGTTCCACGTGAATCACATCCCAATTTATCACATGGTTAGGATCATGTACATATTTCTTAAGCAAAGAAACATGAAAAACATTCTAATATCTAGTGCTAGCAGGAAATACAAGTCTATATGTAATGGGCCCTATTCATTTAAGCACTTCAAATGGCCCACAATATCTTGTTGATAGCTTGGCACAACTTCCAAGCTTCAACGAAATCTTCCTTTCCCTCACTCTGAGGTAAACATGATCCTCAACACTGAACTCCCTGTTCACCCTATGCTTATATGCATAGCTTTTCTGTCTGTCCTATGCTGCTTTTAGATTCTGCCTAATCTTCACAACCTCTTGCTCCATTTTCTTGAGCAATTCCAGACCAAGCACAACCCTGTTCACTGGGTTATCCCAAGTCATTGGTGTCCTACACCTTCTTCCATACAAAGCTTCATACGGACTCATCCCCAAGGATGCATGCTGTCTTTTGTTCTAAGCAAACTCTACCAAGTGTAAGTAATCTTCTCACTTGGTTGGTTTGTCCATCACGTGCATGTGAAGCATATCTTCAAGCACCTGATTAACTCTCTCTGTCTCCCCATCTTTCTGAGGATGGTAGGAAATGCTGAAGTTTAGCTTTGTACCCAAATCTGTAAACAACCCCTTCCAAAAATTGGAAGTGAACTTGACATCTCTGTCAGAGACTATCGCCTTCGTCAATCCATGCAATTTGAAAATCTCCCTCATGAAGATCTTTGCAATGTCATCAATCTTATGTGTGGAATTAATCGGTATAAAATGCACCGCCTTTGTCAACTTGTCTACCACAACCATGATGGAATCATGTTGTCTCCAATTCATCGACAATCCTGTAATAAAATCCATGGAAATAACTTCCCATTTCCATTGTGGAATTGGAAAAGGCTACAACAATCCTGCCGGGTGTTGATGCTCAACCTTTACCTATTGACATTTCATGCACCTCAAAATGTATTCAGCCATGTCCTTTTTCATTCCTGGCCAAAAGTACTATTTTCTGGCAGTAGCAATTGTCTTCTGGTATCCTGGGTGTCCAGAATACAGAACTTGATGGATTTCATCCATAACAACTCTCCTCAAATATGCTATATTTGGAATATAAATTCTTCCCTTATAAGTAAGAAGTCCATCTTCTTCCAATTTATATCCCTCATACCTCTTCTCAAGACTTTGCTGCTGCAATTTGTCTTTTACTAGCTCATACAATTCATCTCCAGTAGCATGATTAACAATCTGCTACCTCAAATTTTATTGGCAAATACTAAGAGATGCCACATGCATTTCCTGCACCTTCTTGCTGAGTGCATCAACTACCATATTCTCTTTTCCCTTTATGTGCTTGATTTCAAAATAAAACTCACATAAAAACTCTAGCCATCTCGCTTGCTTAGCATTCAGAGTAGGTTGATCAAATAGATACTTCAGACCACAATGGTTCATTCTTAGTTAAAATCTTATAACCATCAATTAATGCCTCCACATCTTGAGAGCATGTACTATGGCTACAAGCTCTAGATCATGAGTGGCATAGTTATTCTCATTCTCCTTCAGCTTTCTTGACTCGTAACATACCACGTGGTTGTCTTGCATAAGGAATCCTCCAAGCCCTTGTCCGCATGCATCGGTACATACCACAAAATATTTCTATGGGTCTACAAATTTCAATACTAGTGCACTGGTAAGAATATTTTTCAACTACTGAAAGCTTTCTTCACACCTCAATGTCCATTCAAACTTTATCCCCTTCTTTTGCAAAGAAGTGATGGCATGTGCAACTTTGGAGAATCCTTCGATGAATCTATGGTAGTACCTTGCAAGTCCCATAAAGGATCTTACATTTGTCACATTTCATGGAGTAGGCCAATTCATAATGGCTTCAATCTTCTCAAGGTCCACAGATATACCCTCTTCTGAGATAATGTGACCCAAATACTGAATTATATCTTGATAGAAGTCACACTTGCTTAGCTTTGCATACAACTGGTGCTCCCTGAGCAATTGCAATGTCAATCTCAAATGCTCTTCATGCTCTTCCTCATTCTTAGAATAAATAATAATGTCATCAAGGAAAACAAGAACAAACTTGTTCAAATACCTACTGAAGACACTGTTCATAAGGCACATAAATGTAGCGGGTGCATTTGTGAGACCAAATGGTACCACCACAAACTCATAATGTCCATACCTTGTTTTGAAGGCTGTCTTATGAATGTCTTCATCCTTTATTCTCACCTTATGGTATCCAGACCTCAAGTCAATCTTGGAAAATACCTTTGCTCCTCTCATTTGATCAAAGAGGTCATCAATCCTAGGAAAATGATATTTATTCTTCACAGTAACCTTGTTCAATTGTCTGTAATCAATACACAACCTAAGTGTACCATCTTTCTTCTTTATAAAAAAAACTGGTGCTCCCCAAGGAGACACACTTGTCCATATATACTTCTTTTCCAACAACTCTTGCAGTTGCATCTTTAGTTCTAACATCTCTGGTGTACTCATCCTGTAGGGTGTCTTGGACATGGTGCTGCTCCTGGCACAAGTTCAATTGTGAAATCAATGTCCCTCATTGGAGGAAGCCCTGGAATCTCATCAGTAAACACATCCTTGAATTCCTGTAACACCTGATAGTCCTCCAACCTAGAAGTTTCATCCTCCAATGCCTCCAAAATATGAGTTGCAAACAACTAGCAACATTTCCTACAAAACTTCTTCAACTGCATTGCAGAAACCTACTGAACTGAAATCACCTTTGGAATACCCTTCACAACTTCTCAGTTCCTTTCTTCATCCATGCATTTGAAAGTCTTATTGTAATAGTCAAGATTTACCCTGTGAGATTCTAACCAATCCATTCCAATGAGAACATCATAGGAACCAAGTGGTAGAACATTCAGATCTACACAAGTGACCAATCCATTCATGACCAATGGACATTTCTCTACTACTTCACTAACCTTTCTCTTAGTTCTAGTGGCTATCTGAACTAACCAATATTTTCTATGCTTCACTTTCTTAAAAGCACAAATATCCACTACTCTAGGGGTAATGTAACTATGAGTAGAACCAGGGTCAATCAAAATAGAAACAGATTGCGCAACAATATTACCTGCAAATTCAACCACAGTTGACTGGTGATCTGCTTGGCGGTCCTCCAGTGATTCATAAATCCTAGGGACTGCCCTTGATACTTGACCCACTATTTCTGCTTCTTGGATTTTGTAAGCTGGCCTTCCACTCTCATTATCGAGTGGACAATTTCTGCACATGTGGGGTCCTCCACATTTCCAACATTGAAGTGGTCCTCTATTCTGTTTTGGATCTTTAGGATTTTCTTCTATCACTCCAACTGGCTTACTCGCACCTTGGGATGGATACTTGTAATGATTCCTGAAGTTAGAAGGTTTGAAACATTTCTTTCTTCGATCAAACTTCTCATTCTTCTTGTCCTTCCATGCCTTATGGTAATCAGTTTTACCTTTGCTTTGCTCATAGCAATACTTAACCTTCCTTATTGCTTCTTCAAGAGTTCTAGGTTCATAAAATTCAATTCTATCTTTGTAAGACTGAGGAAATCAACTCAGAAAATGCTAGACCTTCAATTTTTCATCTCTGATGTACCTGACATACCTCAACAGCTCCAAAAACTTATTTTCATACTCTTCCATGGTCTGTTGTCCCAATCTCAGCTCATGGAACTCCTTAATATTGTCATCATAATACCTGTCAGAGAGGTATTTCTGCTTGAAATACTTCTTGAATTGTTTCCACTTAAGTCTCCTTTCACTGATCCTCTTTACTTGTTTGAAGTGCTCCCACCAAATGGATGCCCTGCCATTCAGATTGAATATGGCAACGCTTTCCTTCATGTTTCTCGAATAATCCTGAACTTCAAAGTACTTCTTTATCCCAAGAAGCCAAGCTTCAGCCTCTTTTCCAGTCTTTACCTCACCGTCAAATGTAGGAGGTTTAGCCTTCTTAAACTCATCCCCAAAGCGATCCCTATGGTGCCTCTTTCTCTTTCCCTTACAAGAAGAAGAGCTTGAATCCCCGCTGGATTCTTAGAAGTCAAATGATCTACTAGAAGTCCTTCTTCTTCTCCTAGTACTGATCTTATTGCCTTCTGGTTTTACTGTACCCTGTCCAGAGTCTATATTTCTTTGCAAGTCTGTCAAACTCTGCAACATAGCAGCATTCAACTGATGCTACTCTTCCTGGTATTTAATCAAGCTTCTCATGGTGGCTGCAATATCTGACAGTGTCTCTTGGAATCTCTTTCAATTAGACTCTATGTCATCATTTCCATCTCAGTCATTTTCTCCCATGGCATCTCACACGTGCTCGTAGGAATCTCGAGCATCATATCTGTCATGGGTTCTCATATTTGAACCACCACCTACTTAACCAAACCGCACTTCCTGGAATATTGCCTTCGAAGGTGACTATTGATTCTACAAACGTGTTAGTAATACAACTGTCAGCTGCATAGAATTTATAGAAATCAAAATTACTTACCTTCTCTTGGAAAAATATTAAAATGACAACTTTTCCAAAACACAAAATTTCCTCCCTTTTTAGCCTTGAAGATCTACTAAAAACTACTGAAAAATTCCACTGAAAAACTGCTGAAAATCCCTGAAAAATCCCACTTGAAATCTCAAAATTTTCTTTTATCAAATCAGGTCTCTTCCCAACTAAACTTCCAACGCATTGGGTCCTTAGTTGACTATGCTTCTGACACCTCGATGGTCTGATCTTCATCCTTTTTCTGATGCTCATTGGTGGTCCAATCCACTAAATTTTTCCAATGTTCCAAGCTGATCTTCCTCTGGCTTCCAACGTATTGGCGGACCGATCCTCTAACCTTCTTCGACGTATCGACAGATCGATCTTATAAAGTTTTTCGACATATCGGTGGACCGATATTCTAACTTTCTCCGATGTATCGGAGGACCAATCTTCTAACTTTCTCCGATGTATCGATGGACCGATATTCTAACTTTCTCTGATGTATTGGCGGACCGATCTTCTAAATTTTTTCGACGTTTTCTATACTTAGAAAAGTTTTGGAAAAACTTCTTCTTCCTTCTGCTGCTGCATCGACTACTCAAACAACTAAATTTTTTTGACACTCCCAGCACTTCGGAAAAACTTCTTCCTTCATCTACCGCCGCATCGGCTACTCAAACAACTAAATTTTTTCGATGCTCTCAGTACTTTGGAAAAACTTCTTCCTTTGTCCTCCACCACATAAACTGCTCAATTAGCTAAATTTTTATTACTCTTCCAGCACTTTGGAAAAACTTCTTCCTTCGTTCATCGCCGCATCAGCTTCTCAAACAACTAAATTTCTCTGACATTTCGACGTCCTTTAGGAGATCCCTGCTGACACTTCGGCTCCGCTTCAGCGATCAGCTTCTGATGATGCTTCGAAGAACTTCTCCGAAAAATCAGTGGAAACTTTTTTATTTTTCCCGGACTTAGCCAAATTTTTGGAAAATCTTTCAGAAAATTTTTCTTCTTCTTTTTGTCGACGTGTCGGCTCCCTTTTGGTGAGCCTCACCAACACTACGGCTCCTTCATCACCCTTTTTTCCTCCGACGGCATTGGAAGCCCTTCCAACTAAAGGGGCCGACGTTTTGGCGGTCTTTAGTTGAAGCCTTTCGATGACCTCAACACTTAGAAAAATTTTCAAAAATTCGCCCACGTCGGCTCAAACATGCATTGTCTGCCGCCGCCGTTGCGGCTCAAACCTGCCGACCATTAGAGGAAATTTGGGGTCTGAAATGGGACTTATAAGAAAATGCACCAACAATAAGTTCTTGTGAGTTGGAATTCAAGAACCAATAGAATTCCAATAAAATAAGTCAACCATAATGGTTGAATTGACATATTTGCCATAAAAAAAACTACTTTTTTTGTTCATATTTTCGACATATCTCCCTTTGTTTTTACTCAAATTTCGATCGAGAGAGATCATTGGATGCGGAATTTGATTTTGCATCCAACACATACCCACACTGCATACTTTTGATGGACTCGACTACCCGAAAAACAAGAAATACCTGAAAAAGTGTGATGATGATGTCATCATCATGTTTTTCAGGTATTTCTTATTTTTGGGGTAGCAGGGTCCATTAAAATTATGTAGTGTGGGTACTCGTTGGATCCAAAATCAAATTCCACATCCAACGAACTCTCTTGATTAAAATTTGAGTAAAAAAATAGGGAGATATGTCAAAAATACGAACACAAAAAGTAGTCTTTTTCTTTTTTCCTCCAAAATTAATAAATATTATTTTATTATTTTAGCTATTATTTTATTATTTTCCTTAGGAGGCCCATTTTAGACCTCAAAATTCCTCTAATGCCAGCTGACGTATCGGCTCCATCTTCCTGTTCCTGCCAACGTAGCAGCGCCTTCATCTTTTTTCTTCTGTTGCCATTGCGGTGCCTTCAAGCTTTTCCAGCTACTTCGTCGGCTCAGACTTCCTCTATCTCTCATCGCCGTTGGGTCTATATCAGAGGGTCTTTTGACTAAGCTACCTGCTACATTGGAGGAGCTTCCGACTAAGTCTTCTGACAATCCGACGCCTAGAAAATTTTTAAAAATTCTTTCTGGCTGTCTCTCATCGGGTGGACTTCCACCTAGGATATCCGATGTATCGGAGGAGCTTCCGACTAAGTCCTCCGACAATTTGACGAGCTTGGCACTTAGAAATTTTTTCAAAATTTCTTTCATGCTACACAAAGGGCAACCTGAATCTATTAATGATTCTCACGACCCATTAAGGTCCATGCTGCAACTTTAAATCTGATACCATAAGCTGTAACGTCCCAAACCCTCCAACCGGTGAAGAGGATGCTACCATGCCATTAACGACCCGGGAAACTAGCCCCATGAACATATACATAATTAAAAAACTGAATGGTTGAAGTAATACATGCAAAGATTCATCATTATTAAGCATACATCATAAGCAAAACATACATTCAGGCATTCAACATGTTCATCATAATTTATTAAACAGTAAATATAATTGCAAAGATGAAATAGTCCAAAATACTTATCTTATGAAGAATTCATCCTGCAACCAGCTACGTCACTGCAACGTTCCACCCAACCATAGGCCAGTGTGCTCCTTAGCCTCTCAGCAACACGGCCACCCCCGAGACGGGCATGATTCCCCAAGGAATAAGGAACAAGCGGGTTTACACATAGCCATGGATACACAAACCAGCCAAGACAACACAGTTGGGTTTGTCAGGCGATCACAGAGCTGGGAAAATATGAATGTTAAGCTGGTGAGCTCATTGAAGAGCTAAGGATACCTACACCAGAACTAGCCTGACTTCTAGGACATCCACACACACCCAACACAAGGAAAATCAGTCCATCGGGCCCTGACTTTCCTTCCAGTGCTATTTAGGGGTTGTGGATAAGAAAGCTATCCCTCTACCTCTATCTGTGTGGCTCCCAAACCACCAGGTTTATCAAGCATATTCCAACCTTCATTCCCACTCCAGCACAGTCCGAAGACCAACCGGTGCATACATGCAACAAACCAAGCAATTCACATATTTAACTGGGGAAATCGATCCCTGAGTCGTTCTTGGCCCTATCGTGGCCAAAACGACCCAATAAGAATCCACAACAACCCAAACCAAAAAGGAACCCACATCAATCCACAAATCTTGGGGAGAATGACAGTAGACCACAATTCATGGGGAGAACAACAGCCCCAATCTCAACATTGAAGCAATGGAAATACATAGCCCAAGTCAGAAGATAAGATCCGACTCTCTGTCTGGATAGGGGGAAAACATAATACACAGAACCACAATTCGATAAGGGAAATTACATACACACCCAGCAGAAATCGTGAATGGATCCTTCAAAGGGGAATCATGGATGACAGAAAATGGCTCCCCAATTCACTATGTGAGGAAAACGATGAAGAACTCCAACCTGTGTGTGAGGAAAACAATTCCACCTGTGCATGAGGATGGGAAAGAATTTGAAGCTTGTGCGTGAGAAGGTGAGAGAACCACTGTCTGCGTGAGGATGAAGGAAAGCAATGGAAGAATGGGAGAATGCCGAATGGAAGGCATGCACTTTCCTTTCCCACGTGAAGTGAAAGGGTCTACTGGTGGAGTGTGCTTGTGGGCAAGGACTGACAGTCCTACCACACACCACTCCCTAGTAATAACTTCCCCCAACTAACAACAAAAGCTTTAATGTGGTAGTTGATTGAGGAGACAAGGAAAGGTGAGTAAGTCAAAAGGGTGGGTGACAACCAAATGGGTTTAACAACTGACACATGGCTTTTCCCCTTTGGCCCAAATTTTAATATTCCCCCCTCCTTATCCTTAGGAAAATCATGCCCTTTTCCTCATGGTTGCATTGACATAGCTAGTTGGGGTTGATTTGTATTAAAGTGCAGATTTACATGATGCCAAAACTGTAATGTGCTATATATCATGGTATACCATCGGCAATGATTTTAATCGCCAAAACATAACACAACGAATTCATGCACTCTCCCATTCTTCCATTCGGTAATGGAAAAATGGGAGAATGCTGAATGGGTTTAACAACTGACACATGGCTTTTCCCCTTTGGCCCAAAGTTTAATATTTCCCCCTCCTTATCCTTAGGAAAATCATGCCCTTTTCCTCATGGTTGCATTGACATAACTAGTTGGGGTTCATTTGAATTAAAGTGCAGATTTACATGATGCCAAAACTATAATGTGCCATATATCACGGTATACCATCGCCAATGATTTTAATCGCCAAAACATAACACAACCAAGTCATGCATTCTCCCATTCTTCCATTCGGCAATGGAAGAATGGGAGAATGCCGAATGGAAGGAATGCACTTTCCTTTCCCACTTGAAGTGAAAGGGTCTGCTGGTGGAGTGTCCTTGTGGGCAAGGACTTCCAGTCCTACCACACACCACTCATGAGTAATAACTACTCCCAACTAACAACAAAAGCTTTAATGTGGTAGTTGATTGAGGAGACAAGGAAAGGTGAGCAAGTCAAAAGGGTGGGTGACAACCAAATGGGTTTAACAACTGACACATGGATTTTCCCCTTTGGACCAAATTTTAATATTTCCCCCTCCTTATCCTTAGAAAAATCATGCCCTTTTCCTCATGGTTGCATTGACATAGCTAGTTGGGGTTCATTTGAATTAAAGTGCATATTTACAAGATGCCAAAACTATAATGTGCCGTATATCACGGTATACCATTGGCAATGATTTTAATTGCCAAAACATAACACAACCAAGTCGATGGTGGGGCTTTTTCCTTTAGCTCCACACCATGATTAATTACAATATATACATCATATACATTTAATGCAAACGGGGTCAAAACTGGGGTGTTACACTAGATCCTACGGCTAAGTATCAGTTCTGCAAGAGATAGGCAGAAGGATTAAGTTCTGTAAAAGATCAGGATTAGACCACTTACATTAGTCCTACACTAGATCCGACGATTAAGGATTAATTCCGACAGTTAGGAGAAAAATCCAAAGTTTCGTAAAAGATCAAGATCAGATGACTGAGATTAGTTCCGGTAAAAGAGATAGACGGTGTGGAGGAGAGAATGCGGAAAGGGGATTGTGTAAGTAACTTTTAAAGATTTTATGAACCTGCAATCCACAACCCACAATCTAGAAGATTGAAGGTCAGAAAATACTATGCAAGAGATCGATGGTGCAGAAGAAAGATTTTGGAAAGGAGCTTGCAGAAAGTTGAGATACGATTTGAGGAAATGTTACATCCCGCATCTCGCATCCCGCAATCTAGAGATCATTGGTCACAAAAAATCCCACAGGAGATCAACGATGTGGAATTGTTGCTGCAAAAATATGATTGCAGAAAGACAATTTCGGAAAGAAGAAAGTCAAAGTTTTGAAGATTTGAGTTCCCACATTCCTCAATCCGTATATTACCTTGGATAAATGGACATGAAAATTCCCGATGAAGATCAACAGTGGGTAATCATTGATAGGGAAACTATGGTGCAGAAATACAATTTCGAAGGAGAAATATGTAAGCCATATCGAAGGACCGGAGAGACTCAAAATTATATCAACAGTGGGGAATTGTTGATGAGGAAACAATGGTGTGGAAATACGATTTTGAGGAAGAAATCTATGCGTTAGATCAACAGTCCAGAGAGACTTAGAAATAGGATCAATGGATCTGATTAAAGCTGGAAAATGATCTTGCCAAAAGAAGATGGATATTACAGAAGCACTAGAAAATGATAAACAAGGCTCCGGAAATGAATTTTGAGAACAAAGCATTTCCTTTGCTGAAGTGATGTGACATTTGAATGGATAGATGATGAAGAGGTATGTTTGTAAAGTAAACAGTCACGATCTAAAATGAAAGAATGCAACTGTGGAGAGATGCATTGGTAGGTAATAGGTAAAAGGTATTTATTGAATGAATGTCTAAAGAATAATGTGTCTATGTTAGGAAGTTTGACAGATTCCAAAGTGGATAGTTCTTCAACTATTCCATAATACTGAGAAAATTAGCTTAGGGTGGCAGGGTGGTGCTAGGGCAGGCCACAGGTCTACAAGGGGTTGAATCCTCCTTCGATTTGTAGTTGTAGAACAAGGTGTCATAGCATCCTTATATGTTGAATAAGACAAAAAACCATAGGCATGTTGTAGCATCCTTGTTTGTAGTTGCAGAAAAAATCTAGGGTGTGCCTACATCCTTTCTATTATAGCAGATAAACAATTTTGTAAATTCAAATTATTAATGAGTTTGTGTTGGTGGTTTTATATTTTGAGGCTTCAATGATAAAATATGTGTTATGATTGTTTATTTTTGTGTATTTTAAAGTTAAAACTGACAATACTAATTCACTCCCCCCCCCCCTCTCAGTATTGTGGGATAAACCAACACAAGTACACTACATGAATTAGGGAGAAAGACGGATGAACAGAGAACATTTAGTTAATAAAACCTAAAATAGTATGTGGTGAAGGGCACAATGAGTGTGTAATGGTATGGTATGAAGGCATGATGAACAAGATTGCTTAATCATGGGTATTGATGGTTTGTTTTAGTTATATAAATAAGGTGAAAATGTCTGGTTATTTTTAATGATGCATATAAGATAACCATATAGTGTCTTGTAAATGGTAGTAACTAATATGGTTAGAATTACTTAGTATTGTAATTTTGAAGATCACTTCACAGATTAGTGTAAATCCTGTGATGAAAGGATTATATACATAGAGGCCCGCCAAATTTCTTGGATGTTTGCAAGTTACAGATTGCAGGTAGAATTTACTAAAGAAATGGTAGTACGGTTATGTCCAATAAAATAAAGACAAGAATATACCATGTGCAAGGGCCAAACGTAAGAGTAGGACCTCATGGCAGCAAACACTAAATAAATTAGATTTCTAAAAATCCAAGATTTGGAATTTTGAAACTTTTATATTGATGGTTTGACTAATCTAGAATTGTGTTAAGATGACGTGTTATATGTGGTTTTCCAACTTGGCAACAAGTGTAAATGATAGGGGGTATGTTATCCCACTTACCATAACCAAACAATAAGAGGATGGCCTCAGGATTCCAAAATTCTAATTCTGTAGGAGAGAAAATTATAAATTCATAATTTGATTTGGGGTGAATCCATGAAGATGGGTGTCTATTTTGGGGGTCTTATGAGAAAATAAATTTGTTTTTTTCATGTTTTTCAACTTTGGGCGAATGAAAGTGATATTTTAGTTTAGAATTTCACTTTCAAGTAAAAACAAAACTTTTAGAGAATTATATTAGCTTTCTATTCATAATTTTTTGAAATTTGTTTATTGAGATTTGATATGTCGTTTCGGAAAATTTTTGACAATGTGTCCTTATAAAATGAAAGGACTAAAAAATAGTCATGTTTGGTTGTGCCTGTAAAATCATTGTTAAAGTCGTGTTTTGCAAAAAACAAATATGCTACGATAATCTACACACAATATACTATTGCGATGAATATAACTTTTTAACCAACGGATCTATATACTAATTATAATATTTTTTGAATTCGATCAATGGGAAAACCTTGTCGGTTTTAAACATGATTTTGGTTGCACAATTTTTCTCTCAATTGACCTTAAAGCTTAAAAATCTATGAATACCCTTTTGAAGTAGACATTCCAATTAAGTGCACCATATTTGTTTCAATTTTTTTGGTGGTGTATTTTTAAAGTTATATATTTTTCATTTCACCGCATTTTGAAAAAGGTGAAACTAAACTTGACACATGTTAAGAAACAAAAAAAAAAAATATCAGATCTCACCTATGCACAACAAAATCTATACTTATGGAAAGTAGATTTAATGATGAAACTAAAGGTATCAAGTCCGACAGTCTATTTGTAGTGTAAGGAATCCATTTTACCTTCCAAGAATGGAGAAACCTGAAAAAATGTGCAGGTTACAGGTTTAAGAGATTATTGGGCTGAACAATGTTTTTTCGTAATGGAAAGGTTACAAACAAGGTTGTTCAGTCAAAAAACTAAGTGCAAAAAAAAATTCGTTGGCCAGAAAAAAATCATATAAGTAAAACAAAAGAGTCTCATTATTTTTGCACCTCTTCATTTCGTATAAGTAAAATGAAAGAGCCTCATTATTTTTACACCTCTTCATTTCGTATAAGTAAAATGAAAGAGCCTCATTATTTTCTCACCTCTTCATTTCGTATAAGTAAAAGTATTTTTGAAGGAGTTTTCAGAGGAGATTTCTTTTGCCAAAGGGTTTTTAGAAGTTATTTTTCCTCTTATTTATTTCCAAGGGGTACATTCAAAGAGTTTTTTCCCAAGGAATTTTTACCAAAGATTTTGTATTCTAAAGTATTTTTGAAAAGAAGTTATTTCTTTGCAAGAAGTTTTTTCATAGAGTTTTTTTCCAAGATATTTTTCCAAAGTAGGTTATTTCTTTGCAAGAAGTTTTTTCATAGAGTTTTTTTCCAAGATATTTTTCCAAAGTAGGTTATTTCTTTGCAATGGGTTTTTTTCCAAGGAGTTTTTTTTTTTCAAAAAGTTTTTTTTCCAAGGTATTTTTACAAAGTAGGTTCTTTGCAATGGGTTTTTCCCAAAAAGTTTTTTTGCAAAGTATTTTTGCAAATGAGTTTTTTTTCCAAAATAATTATATAAGTTGTTTTTTCAAATAAGGTTTTTTTTCAAAGAGCTTTTTTTTCCAATTGTTTTACAAAGAAGATTTCTTTACAAGGTGTTCTTATTTTTTTCCAAGGGTTTTTCAAAAGGAGATTATGCAATCATGGGCAATAAAAGAAACTATAAAAAAAGTGATCATAAACGTGATGACGATGCTAATAAGGAAGAACAAAAACTCAGAAATACAGCTGTTATCAACCCAAATGGCACTTCTTCGTCCGAGTGCCGACACTTCATATGTTGGCACACAAAAGGACACTTTTGGATTGAAGGTTTCCTAAACACTATAGATGGGCATGACAATAGATGCATTCATTATACGACCAGCTTGCCATTTTACCTTTTTATATGTTGATTGTTGTACGTGACTATCTCCAAAGTAACTCGCGTACATACGAGACTATCTTCACAGCATCTCGCGTACTGTACACGAGTATATTCATTACAACCCGCGTACAAATCTGTACACGGGTTTCCCTTATAGCAACTTGCGTGTCATACGCGGGTTGCAAGTATTAATACTCGCGTACACATCCATTCGACATTAAAAATAATAAAACATGATTAATGGATATTTCTTGAGCCTTAATCATTAACTATCTCAACTGTCTCAACCTCCTGAACCTTTGAAACTGCTCTATTTCCCAAAGTATAAATAGAGGCCTTGGGGAGGGAATTAATCAATCATACTTGGAGAGCAAAGTTACGCTGGTGGTATATATTCAGAAGTCTTTGGAGCAGCAGAACTCAGAGTCCTTTGGTTGCAGAGGAGTCCTTGTTTCAGGTGTTGGGTTGTACACTTATCTCATTCACTATTGTTAATAAAGAGAATTATTCTTCCAACTTTGTGTTGAGTCTCTTTCATGTATCATGGTTTGATGAACATTTTTGATTAAGCACTCTACATATTGTTTATCTAACTTGTCATATATACATGTATAAGATTGTACTTGGGATAATTTTCTCTTTGTACGTGAAAGAGATGTATCCCTGAAAGCTTTTGAGAGGAGCAGAGCAGAAGAAGAGAAATCTTGGATCAACCACCATTAATCGAGTGAGCTCAACTTTCCTTCCTATTCCTTTTCTATACTTTAAAGCTGATTGTATGAAAGTTTTAGAAGTAAGTTGGTAACCCCAGACCCTTAGTTACAAGGGTGTTTATTCATGTATAACAAAACTGGCGACTTCGCTGGGGAGCCTAGACTGCTGTGGGTTTTTTCTGTTGACCATTGCCCAGTCTTTGCCTTGATTGTGTGTGTGGTATGCTATCTTGGTTCATGCTTAGGGTAGTGTTTGAAGACCTTCAAAAATTTTCTTTTTATTAGAAAATTTTGTACCTGTATGCTGGTTTCTCTTGCATATAGTCGCGTATAGAGACATGCGTATGTGGGTTTCTCTATAGGACATTCATGTACAGTACATGGGTTGTCCTTGTACACAGTCGCGTACAAGATTGAGCATTGAAATTTTTTGGGCTAGGGTTTTCTTGTCCCTGTCCCTCTTTAAAATTTGTTTGCTGGTTGGTATTCCTTATAAGCATTGCAGTGTGAGTTTGATGACCTTGTTAGCCACACTTTTCGCTTTATTGTAAAGCCCTTGAGTTCTTATTATTTGGATTCTCTTTCTGTTTGCAAATTGAAGTGGATTTGCCTATTTGGGTTATAGGTTCAAGTGTTGGTTGTTTGAATTAGTGATCAAGGTTCTAGACACTCTGTATCCCATTCTATTTTTGGATAGTGATTGGTTTGTCACTTGCCTTTGTGTGATCTCTATGTTTTCCTTACATTGTATCCGCCCAAGCTAGGGTTCCAAGTCTTCCTTAGGTGGTTGATCCTTGGTGTTCTTAATCTATTTACTTCACTTTGCTTACTTTATACAGTTAGTTTAACTGAAGCATACTCAAGTTTTGTGCATTTAGGTGCATAGTAGTCTTTGAACAATTCAAAAAGTGAAAAGAAAAACTTTTAGAAGCTTTTGCATTTGATTTTGCATAGAGTAGTTTTATTTTTAGTTTTTAAAATATAATCTCAAAAAAATACAAAAATATAGTCTTACTATTTTGTTTATCGTTGCATTTTCATCAATTTATATTTACAAAGAAGAAAAAGAAGCTTGTTTTTAGTAGTGATAGTTTTGCTTTGGAAACATACACCATTGATTTTACATATCTTATCAAGTCAAAAACATCATAGTCTTTCACTCCACTTACCTTCTAATTAAGAAATAGCCCTTAAAATGAACACAATAATTAAAATGTATTAGTAATTATTATTTTTAGGGCCATACACCTACTAGCTTAGGCTAGACTTGTGGGCTAGGAAGACTAAACTTCCCGTAAGTTTTAAAATTCAGACATAGTGGGCCAATCGATAGGTAAATCCTTATCTTTATCAATAGTATTTGGGAAGCTCCTCTAAAATGGAAGTCAAGCACGAGGTCGCGTGGAGGCATTGGACTGAGGAGATAACCCTCCAATTCCTTGTCGAAACATAAATCAGGACTTTTACGCATCTGGGGATTCTGTCTTAGACATGGTTTCGAGCTTAGCTACCCTGGCCATGCATACGAGTCAGGCTTGTGACTATCCCTCCAGACTGTTGGTATAGTTAAGGTAGCCTCTAGTCTCTTGACATCTAGGGTTCATACCTAGGTAAACAGGAAATCTATTTCTAGTTCACCTTGGTCGGGCTTGGAAGGTAACCCTTGTTGAAAGTGTAGGAGGGTGGTGGGTGATTCCTCCACTTGTGCCTAAGAACCTCTTCAAGGATGCCAAGTAACTGTTCTTCAGATTTCTTCGGGAAAGAATATCTTTTACCCTTGCTGACTGTTGAGAATTTAGAAATTTTTGTAGTGATTGCTCTATGGTTTGTCTGTGTTTAGCTGACCCTAGGGTTTGAATTGTCAAATTTACAATCGTGGAGGACCAAGCTATTAGAAGGTCACGAAGGTTGCAAAACCTTCCTCCTCTCATCACATTGGAACCTCCACCTCCACCTCAAAGGTAGAGATTGGACACAGATGGTTTATTTGAACCGATAGGAGTAAGTGAAGTTCTAGGTGAACCAAAACTTAGGGCTAACCGTTTTGATTTTCATACAGTCGAGATAGAAGACTTGCAGGCTTATGAGTTTACAAGGAATTTTAACACACCCTTGAATGACTTCAATGATCCTATGATCGTCTAGGTTCTTCCTTTTGATCCACCCGTATTTGGTGTCCCTGTGGGCAGGATTATGTCTACTACAGGAGAAAGATCTTTTGTTTCCACCTCATCCACTCCGGCTGAAGGGGTACTACCTCCCTCGGTAGGTGCCCCTAGATCTAGTATACCAACTATGCCCCTAACTCCAGCGAGTCGAGTGTTTCAACCGCCGGTTCCCACAAGCCTAGCAAGTGCTTCTGGTGGCATGGTTACTGGGATTCCTAGTATACCTACTATTCCTTCCTCCTTTGCACACACTACTCAGAGCGGTCCAGTAGGATCCTTAAATTTTGTCCAAGGATTTCCTTGGAATGGGGGGCATATTCCCCCATCCAATCCACATCTAGGCCCATCACCCTCTTATGTAGGAGTGTATTTTGGAAACACTAACCCTTGCAAACAAGGTTTTCAAACTCCAGTCTCAACCCCATTCATGAGCTCTCCCTTTTCATTGTTTAGCGGAGGGATACTTGCTCCTATTTTTCAAACCCTAGTTTCGACTGGGATGGCCGGAACCTCTTATACTGCACCTCCCACCCATAATCCCGTGGCTTATGGATGGAATCCATTTCAAAGGAATCCATCCACTTTGTAACTGGCGGCAGGGGAAACCCCACCTTTACATACGGGGATTTGGGGGCAAGTCCCTCTAATCCCCATTATGGCACTTTTAGTGCTCCGGTTCGACCTAAGACTCCATTCCTGGCAATGTTTAACTTTCCAGATTTGTCTAAATTGATGAACGAACCGGTGAGGCATCACCCCTCGTGGCCACCTGTTCCCACCAAATTTCCATTGGACATCCCAAAATTTGAAGCCAAAGCTGGTGAATATCCTAGGGCTCATGCCACCACTTTTCATTTATGGCATTCTTCTTATTCACTGAGTGAAGATTTAGTTAGGTTGAGGTTGTTTCAAAGAACCTTAATGAGTACTAGAGTGAAATGGCACATTGAGTTTCCTTCTGCTGCATTCAGTAGTTTTTTGGGACTTGGCTAGTGCATTTCTTAGCCACTTTCAGCTTCCGGTCCAATGCAATTTTGG
Organism: Pseudotsuga menziesii; assembly: GCA_001517045.1. Lineage (NCBI taxonomy): Eukaryota > Viridiplantae > Streptophyta > Pinopsida > Pinales > Pinaceae > Pseudotsuga > Pseudotsuga menziesii. The sequence goes on from LPNX010972673.1 coordinate 58,467, forward strand.
AATGGACTTGTTATCTACCTTCAGGAAGAACAAGGCTACCCACATCTTGGATCACATCCAAGAGTGGAGGAGGTGAAAGAGCCTTATTAAATCCACTATTCCTCCTAAGTTTTTACTAGAGTGGTTCCTTAAATCCTTTTTTCCTTACATATCTAAGGACATATCCACTTCAGGAGTGACGAATGAGGAAGAAGCTATCCTTGGGGCCCAACAATTAGATTTGATTTATTCACAATCTGGGATCTTGTATGAGATTATCATTGAGGCACCGAGGCCTACCCACGATGCAGAGAAACCTAAGCCTGGACCCCATGCCGATGGTGTGGTTAGGTTTGTAAACTCTGCCACTGTAGAATCTTTGGCCAAACAGCTCCATCAGCTATCCGTCAAACATTCTATGGTAGAGGCAGCAAAGGCTGCTCCCTCACCCCAAAATGCAAATGTTTTTGCATAGACCTCTCAGAAGGGAAATCAATAGCCTGATGGGAAAAAGAAGAGAGGAAAGAAAGGGGAGGGAAATCAAAACAAGAAGAAACCCACAAATAGTGCTGATGGGGGGAAGAAAGAAAAGAAAAAGGTGAAATTCTCATGTAAGTTGTGCCATAAGGATCACCTCACTCACCTTTGTCCCCTTACGGAACAAGCCCAGAAGCTGCTAAAAGCTCAACAACTGGTTGTCCTGAAGGATCCTTTTCCCCAAGGACAGAGTTTTGCTTCAACTTCTAATGTAGCAAGGGGCACTTCAGGTGCCCCTGACCCCAATTATATCAACATGGTTTGATCTTCGACTTTTCTATAGACTAGGAACAAAAATTATGAAACAGAGACTTCTGAGAAGGGTAAGTCTAAAGGTGAAACTTCTAACCCTCTCACGATCGAGAAGCCTGCTGAAACTATGCCTAAGATACCGAAATGTGTCTTTAAGAAGACCTTGCATAACCCTAATGCTAGGGCTGCTTCAAACTACTCTACGGTTGAAGACTTATATGAAACCCCTTGTGCAATGTCAGCTTTAGAGGTGTTACATAGCTGTCCCGCCCAACGGGATGCAGTCTTAGCAGCCTTAGGCAGCATGGACTCATCGAGTCTCATGGCGAAATTTCACTTGTCTGATGTTAAAATTTTCCTACCTTACCATGTAGCCTTATCAATAGATGTCATCCATAGTGGAAAGACCATTGGAAGGGAAGTTATTGATGAGGGTGCTTCTACATGTGTTATGTCCTTGTCATGTTGGAAATCTCTCTAATCCCCAAAGATGGTTCCATCAAACACCTTGCTTACTGCTTTCGACGGAAGGTCATTCCATCTACATGATATCCTATCGGCTTTTGAAATTAAGATGGCAGGGAAAGTAGTGTCTGTTGAGGTAGAGGTGATTGATGCACCCTTATATTATAACCTGCTTTTGGGAAGAAGCTGGACTTATTCCATGTCTGCTATTGCATCGGCCATCTTTCGAGTGGTAGTATTTCCACATGAAGAAAAGTTGGTTACTATTGACCAACTTGATTTTACTCGAAAAGGCCACATGGAGTCTAATGAGTCTGTTGTGCCATTGGTTGATCAGGTCAAACCTATTGCATAGAGCTTGGGGGATATATTGTACGCATCACTGATGGGCACATTTGATCTTCTAGCCCTGATTAACTATATAGGTTCTACTATTGTGGGGAATTCCATAGCCACGGTTGTTGATAGGAATGATCATTAGGTTCTCCCTTCCCCCCATGAAATAGAAGTGCCCTTATCAGCAGTGGAAGTGGCTTACCCAAATATCACTCAAACCACTGTTGATCCCATTCTAGACCCTCTCACAGTCTCAGAGGACCTGGAAGAATTCTATTTGACTACTTGGGCAAAAAACTCTTTGCATTCTACATATTGTTTAGATATGGTTTTACCTTCTGATGAAGCCATTTTGGAAGCCATGTGTGGACGTGATAATATCTACAAAGATATTCATGATCGATCCTATTTTCTTCCAGAGCTAAGCAGGATAGAGAATAAAGAGTTTCATATGATACTGGAAGACGATGTTGATACACCCATCAATCCCTTACCAAGGGGAATATGGAAAACATTTCTGCTACTATCGCTATCAACATCTCAGTAAATCCTGATGTCATGGAAAATATACATATCGGTGCAAACTGCTGTCCCAAGAAGATTGCAATCTATACGTCCTTGTTCAAGGAATTTCGTGACGTATTTTCCTGGTCATATGAGGAGATTCCAAGCATTGATCCATCGATAGTTTAGCACGAGATCCGAACATACCCTAATGCTAAACCTGTTCGACAAACGTTAAGACCTGTTAAGCCGCATATTGCGGCAGTTGTGAAGGTTGAAGTCAAAAGACTGTTGAAAGCTGGTTTTATTTATCCCATAGCTCTGACAAAATGGGTGTCCAACCCAGTCCCTGTTGATAAGAAGCAAGAGACCATACGTGTCTGTACTGACTTCAGAGATTTGAATAAAAATTGTCCTAAGGAAAATTATCCCATGCCATTTATAGACCAAATTATAGATTCTTGCACAGGAAGTGAAGTGTTCTCGTTTATGGATGGCTTCTCTGGATACAATCAAATTCAAATAAAACCAGAAGACCAACATAAAAATGCTTTCATTTGTCCTTGGGGTACCTTCACGTATAAAAATTCCCTTTGGATTGAAAAATGCTAGGGAAACTTTTCAACGAGTAATGAACTTTGCCTTTCGTGATATCAAAGTCATTGTTGAACCTTACCTTGATGATCTGCCTATGCATTCTCGTAAAAGAATTGATCATCTAGATCACTTGCGTCTAATCTTTGAATGATGCAGATACTATAAGATTGGCTTGAATCCCCACAAGTGCATGTTCTATTTCGATTCAGGGAGATTGCTCGGATTCATTGTCTCTAATAAAGGAATTCAGGTGGATCCTTTAAAAATAGAGGCCATTGTAAATCTATGTCCTCCTCATTCTATCAAGCAACTTTAGAGCCTGCATGAAAATTCCAATTTTCTTCGACGTTTCATTGTAAACTATGCCAAGATTACCAAGTGTTTCATGCACCTGCTAAAACAGGACACCCCATTTGTATGGGATGAAACTGTACAAGTCGCTATCGAGGCATTGAAAAAAGCTTTGTTGTCGGCACCTTTACTGCGTCCACCAGATTACTCTAGGGATTTTATATTGTATATGGCTGCATCTGAGTCGACCATTGGGGTAGTCCTTGTCCAGGAAGACGATAAGCTCCAAAAGCATGTAATTTACTATCTTATCCGTGCTTTAGCCAGGCCTGAACTCAGGTACTCCCACGTTGAGAAATTGGCCTTAGCAGTTGTTTATGCTGTTCAGAGGTTACGTCACTACATTTTACTGAGGACTACAAAAGTAGTGGCGGATTTTAATCCTTTTCAGTATGTTTTGTCCCGACATATTGTTGGAGGAAAATTCAACAAATGGATAGTCATTCTCTAAGAGTTTGACTTGGATTTCCAGTCCGTTACGTCTAAAAAATCCTTAGTTTTTGTTGAGCTTATAGCAAAATTTCCAATGGAAGAAGATGTAGTCATTGAAGAAGATTCATTCCCATATGAGCATATATTCTTGATATCCACTTCTAACCCATGGTATGGAGATATACTTATCTATATCAAGACTTTGAAGTATCCTACAACTTTCTCATGGGAGGAACGACGTAAACTATGCCTTCATGCTAAGAACTACCTCATCATAGGAGATACTTTATATCGAAGGGGGATAGATTCCATTTTGCATCTATGTCTTACACATGAGGAAGCAGAGATTGTCCTGAATGATTCCCATAGTGGAGCATGTGGGGGTCATTTATCTGGGTTAGAAACGACCCAGAAGATACTATGTGCCGGTTATTTCTGGCCCACAATCTTCAAAGATTGTGTGGAATCCATGAAGCGTTGTCACCCTTGTTAGCTTTACACAAGAAAAATGCGGTCACATCCTGCTCTGTTATTTCCCATTGTATCGGTGGGCCCCTTCATGAAGTGGGGGATTGATTACGTGACGTGCAACCCAGCCTCGGCTGGGGGGCACAAATATATCATTGTCACTGTGGACTATTTTATGAAATGGGAAGAGGCAATGCCCACCTTTAAAGCCGATGGGGAAACCGCATCTTTTTTCATGTTCAATCAAATTATAGCATGGTTTGGTATACCCAAGGTGATTGTCACTAACCATGGCAGTCATTTTCAAAATAGCATGATGACGAAACTGACCACTATGCTTGGATTTAGACAAGAACATTCATATTTGTACTATCCTCAAGCAAATGGTAAGGTTGAGGCTGTTAATAAAACTTTGAAGACTATCCTCAAATGTACTATTGATGCAGCCCATTCTAACTGGCATATCATGCTATACCCTGCTCTTTGGGCGTATCGAACTAATGTAAAACCTGCTATGGTTTTCTCTCCCTTCCAACTCATTCATGGAGTGGAAGCCATTACACCGGTTGGATGTGAAATCCCATCCTTGAAAATAGCTATTCATGTGTTACCTGATACAGCAGAGCTTGAAGAACATCTAGTACATTTAGAACAAATTGATGAGCAACACAGAGATGCGCTGATAGCAAATCAAGCTCACAAAAATAGGGTCAAAAGCCAATATGATAAGTCGGTCAAGCCTCAGATTTTCTCTAAGGGGGAACTTGTTTTGATTTGGGACCAAGACAAAGAACCCCCGGGGACTGGAAAATTCAAGTCCATGTAGTTGGGGCCATATGTCATGTCGAAGGTCTTAAATAAGGGTGCATATGAGTTATTAGATTTTGATGGGAATAAGCTGCCTAAGCATAGAAATGGGCTCTACCTAAAAAGGTACTATGCTTAGGCTTAGCACTTTTTCTTGTATTTTATTGTATGTATTTTTATGTACACTAGTTCGTCGGTTTGTGTTTTTTATACCTTCTGCTGGTTGTCTCAGATGCCTTCCAAGAGGTACGTAGGTTTCGTCGATGGTGCCAGTCACCACACTTGTAATCTAGCTTCAATGGCATGGGTCATTTATTCTCCCTCAAGACAGTTAGTTGTCTCAGGAGGCGCTTGCTTAGGTCTTACTTCTAATAATGTCACTGAGTATAGGGCTATAATTGAGCTTCTATGGGATGCTTTATCGTGTGGTATCACTCAGCTGGAAGTCTATCTAGACTCTCAACTAGTGGTTTCCCAGCTCAATCGAGCTTATCAGGTGCGGAACCCTATCTTATTGCATCAGCTTATGCAAGTTAGGTTATTGGAAATAAATTTTGAGTTCATTACATTCGATCATATTCCAATAAATCAGAATTCATTAACTGATGCATACACTAATTACATCTTGGATTGGCATTTAACACATTTTTCATAAAAATATATAGCATACACATAAAAAACATTTGTAAATAAACCGACAATATA
>LPNX010972717.1:0-19736 GCA_001517045.1 Pseudotsuga menziesii
CACTCTCTCTCTCTCTCTCTCTCTCTCTCTCTCTCTCTCTCATACACGCATCTGTATGTCTCCCCTTACCACTAACACCCCCTAACCTATAACCTACAACACCTAGACACCCACACACACATCCACAGGTATCCCCTTACGACTAACAGCCCCTCCCTTATATCACTCCCCAACCAATCCAACTACCTCTAACCCCACCCCCCTATTACATTCCCTCTACAACACCTAAACACACCCACATTAATATACCCCACCCCACTCCTAAAATCCTAACACACCCCTTCCTCTCTCTCACACACACACTGTACACACACATCCACAGGTCACCCCATCCCACTAAGGACCCCCCCTCCTCCACTCTATCTGTGTGTCTCTCTCTCTCTCACATACACACATCTCTATGTCTCCCCTTACCACTAACACCCCCTAACATATAACCTACAACACCTAGACACCCCCACACACATCCACAAGTCACCCCCATAGGTCTCCCCTTACCACTAACACCCCCCTCCCTTATATCACTCCCAAACCAATCGAACAACCTCTAACCCCCACCCCCTTATTACATCCCCTCTACAACACCTAGACACCTCCACAGTAATCTAACCCCCCACTCCTAAACTCCTAGTCACCCTAAACATTGAATGATCCCTTAACCGTACAACTACCTTCTTAAATGCTCCTAAACACTATTCAAGTAAAACACGCACCTATTTTATGTGGTCAAAACGTGCCCCCATTTTTGTTAACAATAATGAGTGCACATTTTGGCTAAGTATAAATAATAGTAGTCCTTGTCCGAGAAACACTCAATCATATTTCACGCAGGTTTCATAGTCCAGGCGCAGTTTCAAGTTGCAGACAATGCATGAACACTCTCTTCTTCACCATATTATCACACAAAAAAAAATTTGACATCAAGCATCTCCATCACAAGTGTCTAAGTATTGCTTGGAGCATGGTATACATTGAGGAGCAAGAAATAAAGAATTAATAGAGCAAGAAAGAAACCAAGCTTGGGGAATCTCCCATTGAGGAGCACCATAGAGAATCTCCACCATTGTTTTTCTTGCAATTGAGGAGCTAGCAAAGGCAACAATTACTTGGTCATTGTGGTGGAGTATGTAGACACAATTGAGCAAGAAAGAAACCAAGCTTGGGGAATTTCCCATCTAGGAGCACCATAGAGCATCTCCACCATTGTTTTTCTTGCAATTGAGGAGATAGCAAAGGAAACATTAACTTGGTAATTGTGGTGGAGTATGTAGACACAATTGAGCAAGAAAGAAACCAAGATTGGGGAATTTCCCATTACGGAGCACCATAGAGCATATCCACAATTGTTTTTCTTGCAATTGAGGAGCTAGCAAAGGTAACATTAACTTGGTCATTGTGGTGGTGTAGACACAATTGAGCAAGAAAGAAATCAAGCTTGGGGAATTTCCCATTGAGGAGCACCATAGAACATCTCTACCATTGTTTTTATTTCAATTGAGGAGCTAGAAAAGGAAACATTCTTCCCAATCTTCATAATCTCCCATTGATGAGCACCATATATCACTGATCATTATGGTGATGGGAAACTCACGCAATCGAGCAAGAAAATAAACAAGGAAGAAGACACCCAATGAAATACTTGAAGAAATTAGAGAGAAGAAAAGAAATGACATGACCAATAGAAGACACTCTATGGACACTCAACCAATTATGGTCATTGAGGATGCCATAGTTCTTCCTACCAATCCACATTAAGAAATACAAAATAATTCGCTTGAGGGGCCTTTGTTCTCCATATCAATAGAAGAATGAGCTCTGCATGGAATTGATCAAGGAGTAAAATGTAGGTGCACATCAAGGCCAGCTGAAAACTTTGCAGTTTTAATTGGATGTGGGTATACAAGTGATGAAGTTAGAGAGATGTTGAAAGTCTAACGTATGCTCAAAGAAGACAATGTAGTTCATACCACCCCAAAGGATTTCCAATTACCACCGTCCTACCGACAGGAAGACACAGAAGGACATGGAGCTCATGTTCAAACTCTAGACTGGCCGAGTGATATGGTATAGGGTGCATTTCCAACCTCCCTACCTCCATTAGCAACTTCACGCCAAAGGACTCCAAAACTTATACAGATCGTTGAAAGTCTCATTGGTTCACTTGAAGGTACGTTGTCTAAACGAAGTATTGCATATTAATCTCAACAGATACTTGTCAACTATTTTGATTCTAAATGTGATGGAGATAAATGTAGATTATTTATATCATTGTTAAAATCTAGGTCTATGATTGTTGTTAGAAAAAACTTAAGGATAAAGATGATAAACAGTTCTAAACCAAGTTCTCATGTTGTCAAAAGTTTAGTAGATGCATTTAGTACTATTGGAAATAAATCGTGTTCAAAGGATCGCAATGCAGCTTGTCGTGTGTTGTCACAATCAATCGTGAATAAAAGCACCAAGGCCCTTCAAATTCTTAAGCCTACATCCAATCTTGTAGGATTGGATATCAAAGCTCTCCATAGGTATTGTTCTAGAAGAGAACAACTTGACGCTGGTCAAATAGATGTTCGTTCCTTCATTGGCAGGTTACCACACTTCAATATGAAGCTCATTGATGCAATAAAGGGACTAGTGCCAGAGTTTTGGTGTGACAACACTAGACCTTCATCCAATCAAAAATATGTACTAAAATTGAGAAGGGGTTCAAGGGATCGCGAGCCCCACAGTAAACATTTTCTTGACATGAAACAAACAAAATTATATGAGAGATTTAGGCATGAACATAATGAACTTAACTTGGGCGAAAGATCCTTCAAGAAATGCAAACCATGGTATGTTAAAATAAACACAACTCGTAACACATGTTGTTGTCAATATCACATTGAGTACGGTTATTATTATGACACATATATACATATATTGCGTGTATTGCATAACACTCTTGTGTAGGAATGCTCGACTACATTTCCATCGACATCATCTAGAGACTTTACTGTAGCATTTTGTGTAGGAGGATAGAAGGTTGCACTTTTTATCAAAGGCCTTGCGTAGATAGGACATGCCCAAGGTGTGGTGGAATGGAATTTTTGTACAAATGCATACATGTCACCAATGAGCATGAACTTGGGAGACATGAAGTGAACTTGCAGTCATTCAAATATGTCACGTATGATATCGGTGGAGGGAATGAAATAAAAAAGATACAATTGGTCACCTCTTAGGTTAGTAACGAGTTCCTGAATAGTATATTTCTCTTTATGTATTGCTACTTCATATATGTAACAACCTATTGATCTGTACATATTTATTGTTGATCTACCAGGTACTGGTATGCAACTTCATGTAGGAATTCTTTGAAAAGACACAACAGTATGTAAAGCATGTACATGTGGCTCGTTAGCAAGATGAGCATTTTAGAATGTGCAAGGATGCATTTCCTATTGGGACTATATTATCAGTGGTTGATTTTGCAAAAAATACACTCTTCAACCACAGAACAATATTCAAATTCAATATTATCCACATATTATCACTTAGTTGAGGTCATCATAATGGTCCATATCACCTATAGACATGGGGCAGATAGTACTGAAGATAAAAGGGTTATATTGAAGGAGTATCACTTTTACATAAGTGATGACAGGTGTCATGACTTGGATTTTGTACAACACAGCTTTCAATTGTTCTACAATCACTGGGAGGATAACAATATACAGATGGACCAACATTGGATTTGGTCTAATGGTTGTGTGGGGAAATTCAAAAATTCCTATGTCTTCGAGTGGTTGTGTATTCTCCACAAGAGGCACAAGGTGCCACATATTTGGAACTATTTTGAAACCGAACACAGAAAAGGGGAACATGATGGAGTAGGTGCATGCATCAAGACTGCAATATGTATGCAAGATATGAAATTCACAACTATTTCTCTCATCCGAGATGCAAAGACTATTGTTTGATGGTGTTCTTCAATGATGGGGCAGGGAGCTAGAAGGCAAGAAGACCAATCATCTCGAAAATAACATGTACATAGATATTTTTGGGAGGTGGTTGATGTAGATTGATCACACCTATATGAGCACAAGACCGTCCAAGGAACTTGTGCATTCCATTCAGTTAGAATGTCATACAATTCTATAGTTGAAATGTGGACAAGGAAACTCTCTTGTTTTCGTTATCCATTTAGCAGTGGTGAAAGGCACAACTGTGAATCCATAGATTGGGTTGACAGCTGGGATCGTGTATCACTCCCCATTGGTCGATAAATAAATGCATAATTATCCCAGTTGGAGGAGGGCCAATCGAGTATTTCACATTACTATGACCGTGTTTCAGATCTCATACAACCAGGTTCGACTATTGTGTTGATACATTTGAAATGTTTGAGGACTAGTTGTTTTTAGTTAGCTGACTCCTAGGTCTGCACTTTATTTTATGCAGGGCACATATACGTAGTGTTTTTACCAAGAGGCAATGAATGGCACACTGACTACTGGCTAGCATGTTGCTTGGATGGGAAGCAGAACCTCATTGTCTCATTAAGAGACTCTGAGGGCAATGATTTTCTAATTGCGTCGATGGTTACCAAAGGAGGATATTTGACACAGGTTTACCACGCACGAAATAAAAAGGTTATGTATTTGAAGATTATATATCAGGTCAAATTGTATACCATTATGCAAACTTATTTATTGGCACAAACCTCCAGCTGCAAACAATGCCAAGCAAGAACTCATCAAAATCACGATACTTGTTTCCTTACTCCGAGCACGAAAAGCTAAAGGATACCATTTCTATTAGAGGTGATCCCGATGGTCTAGTTGAATGACCACATGAGGTGATATAGTTGCATAAACATGCTTGCATGAACCACCAAAATCTCGTTTTGATGCATAGTTTCCATTCTATGCCCCGGGTAGGGATTCAACAGGTGTCGTTGAAAGCCTGTAGGAGGTGGGATTCAACGCACCATAAAATGATGGTCGTGGCTTAGATGTACAAATCGTTGACTCAGTTGGATTCAAGACATCATGATAGTTCTATGGTTGGCCCTCTACTCTGGGTCCATGACAAGGGATCATTTTTAGGTCAATTTTGAAAACTAGGGTTTTGCTCAGTAAGGGAATGTGAAATTTTTGCACATAGGGGTCAACTTTGCATATTCCTCGACCGTGAACATGTGGCTATTTTTAACACATGGAACCTTCCTAAACACACTTGCATGACCCACTGGAATGTTATTTTGATGTAGGTTTTCCATTCTATGCCACGGGTAGGGATTCAACAAGTGTCCATGAAAGCATGTAGGAGGTGGGATTCAACGTGCCATAGAATGATGGTCGTGGATCAGATCGCTAAAAAATTTACTCCATTGGATTTAGGACATCAATATAGTGCTAGGGGTGGCCCTATAATCTAGTTCCATGGATAAGGGATCATTTTTTAGATCAATTTTGGAAACTAGGGTTTTGCTCAATAAGGGAATGCGAAATTTTTGCACATAGGGGTAAGCTTTGCAAATTCCTCGACCATAAATGTGTGGCTAGTGTTCCCACATGGAACATGCCTAAAAACGCTTGCATGACCCACTGGAATCCCATTTTGATGAATGGATTCCATTCTATGCCCCGGGTAGGGATTCAATAGGTGCCCCTGAAAGCCTGTAGGTGGTAGGCTTCAATGTGCCATAGAATGATGGTTGTTGATTAGATCGATGAAACATCAAATCCATTGGATTTAGGACATCAGGATAGTGCTAGGAGTGGCCATGTAATCTGGGTCCATGGACAAGGGATAATTTTTAGGTCAATTTTGGAAAGTAGGGTTTTGCGCAGTAAGGGAATGCAAAATTTTTACACATAGGGGTCAGCTTTGTAAATTCCTCGACCGTGAATGTGTGGTGAGTTTTCCCACATGAAAAATTCCTAAACACACTTGTATGACCCACCAAAAGCTCATTTTGATGCACGTTTTCCATTCTATGCCCCGAGTTGAGATTCAATAGGTGTCCCTGAAAGCCTATATTAGGTGGGATTCAATGTTCCATAGAATGATGATCGTTTCTTGAATCGATGAAACACTGAATCCATTTTATTTAGGACATTGGGATAATGCTATGGGTGTCCCTTCAATCTGGGTCCATGGATAAGGGATAAATGTTTTGGTCAATTCTGGAAACTAGGGTTTTTCTCATTAAGGGAATGTGAAATTTTTGCACATAGGGGTTAGCTTTGAAAATTCCTCGATCGTGAATGCGTGGCTATAATTCCCACATGGAACATGCATAAACATGCTTCCACGACCCACCGAAATCCTATTTTGATGCACGATTGTCATTCTATGCCCCAGGTAGGGATTCAACAGGTGTCCCTAAAAGCCTCTAGGAGGTGGGATTCAATGTGCCATAGAATTATGATTGTTGCTTAGATCGACAAACCATCGAATCCATTGGATTTAGGAAATTGAGATAGTGCTAGGGGTGGCCCTATAATCTGTTTCCATGGACAAGGGATCATTTTTTTGGTCAAGTTTGTAAAATATGGTTTTTATCAGTAAATGAATGTGAAATTTTTTAACATAGGGGTCAACTTTTGTAAATTCCTCGACTGTAAATGTGTGGCTAGCGTTCTTACATGGAACATTCCTAAAAAATCTTGCATGAACCACCGAAATCCCATTTTGATGCATGGTTTCCATTCTATACCCCAGGTAGGGATTCAACAGGTGTCACTGAAACCCTATAATCATAACCATTATTTTGAATCAACCTTATACTCGGATACTTTTAGGTTTGATGTGTATCCCATATATTCATTAGATGAAATACATCATGTCAAACACTAATTTCATTTATGTAGACCAGACAGGTGCATCACTTAGTTGTGTTGCATGCTTATGTGTGTTAGGTATGTTCCATATCTGTTAATACAATTAAACATTGTTAATTTAACATTGTATATGCAATTGGATCGTGGTAAAAAATAGTTTAAATGCACATTTTTGTTATTACGTAATATTGTAATTGTGCATTGTTCTCAAATTTAAAACTGATATCTCCATGCAATCGTAAAATCTATCAAAATTTGGGAACATTAAACATAGAAAAATTCTTGGCCACACGTGTATAATCACACTTAAAATACTGAACCATGAAGATCTCAAGAGCCTTGATATGAAAAAAAAATTATATCATGAAAGTTATAATACAAAAATAGTAGGCACTTATATGTCTTGTCAATGTACATGTATCAAAAAAATCTTTAATGTACATGCAAACAAAAGTAAATATGTCATAGACCGCGCCCCTATACTCTAAATTCCTAGTGTACAGAAAAATACATATTTGTCCTGGACACACACATCAAAACTCAATCTTTCTCTTGTTTTTTCCAAACCCGAACGCTTGTTTCCTCTGTCCATGACCATTGTGCATCTCTAGCAACTGCAAATCAATGACAATATTTCTTGATCAGGTAACTGAACTGGTACAATCTAGCAATAACAAAGTTTGCAAATTTAAAATACGACTCAATTGTACATAAAATAAACACTCACTGCATCCATCCATGGTATGGATGCCTCTGGTTCCCCCCCCTTGTAGAGAGTCTCTCTGCAATGCTTCTTTGCGAATAAAAAAATGTCAATTATCTCAACAATTATCAACATGTACATGAATGAGAAAGTACTAATCAATTAAATGTAAAAAATGAACATCTCACAAAAAAAAATTCTCTTGGGAATGAGACAGGGTTTCTCCAGAAGCAAGAGGAGCCGTAGGTTGAACATCAACCTCGGTCACGTCCACTAATGGACCAGGGTGTGGCTACATTCACCAAACGATAAAATAGTTAAATATCGTTCATGCCCATAGACAATACAAATGAATTGTACAATTAAAAATATTCAATTAGATGTACCTATGTGTGAATTATCATTATTGTAGATGTAATATTGAATGTAGCATCAACAACCCCAATAAGGTCTGGTACGGATGACTCTACATCCTAATGCTATAAACATGCGAAAATAACATTAAGAAAAACAAGTTGTGAAGTGAATTCAAAGCTAACCAACAACTGCCATTGGAAGTGTGTACATTACCAAGGGGTGAGTAGGTTGATTGTCATGCACACCCACTCTTTTCAAGGAAGAGGGTCATATGGCATAAAAAACCCGCTTATATACGTTTGGACTACGGGGAGATCCAAACCAAAGAGGCGATGCATGGATTTGTGATGATGTCTGCAGTCATAAAGTGTTACCATAGTTAGACACGGAGTTGAATGGATGGAATAATATGTACTGAAAAACTAACATGTTGTAATATACTTACCCCTTCTTGGGACATATCTCCCCCATCGAAGGGACCACTTCCAACAAATTCTTTCCCCTCTTCAGATCCATATAGCATCTACAAGTTTAAAAATTATAAATACTAGCAATCTATAAAGGAGTGTAGAATAAGAAATTTAAATAATTCAAACAATATTTAGTCATTAAACATGTACTTACATTCTTCAGGTAATCATAATTTCCACCTCGGAGTATTTCACTGAGATCAATGTCTCCAGCATCCGGTTCTAAATGGGGTTCTTGCAACTTCAAAAATTGTAAATATCAAACAAATTAACAAATTAATCAAGACTAACACATGCATTAACAAAATGATATGTATTAACAAAATGACACATGTTTAAATATTACCTCAATGTTGGTTGTTTGGGCCTCGGATACAACCACACTAGGTGCACTAACACCCCTCTGAGAGGCATCAATCTCCTGCAAGATTAAAAATTGCATATATAATGAATATTTTCATATGTGTACAATATGGAAAAATTAAAAATTGAACAATAATAGAGTTTTAACAATGTCCTTACCTGACCACCATTCATCGTAGAGGTACTGTATCTTGGTCTAGTACATAACAACATTGACCACACATTGTGCACACGTGTGCCTTGCTCTATGGCACATGGGATGTCAGTCTATCCCTACCACCAGATGCTGGTGGTTGCACCCTAGCAAAGGAAGATGACATTGCATGGTCAATAGTTGTCGTGTGTCAATAAACCATCTCAGTTGGAGTCAGAAATGCCTCATGTGTCTGGGAAACCATATCATGTGCAGGAGGGATGTCTGTCCTCAGTAGCTGGGCACGGGGTGCAGGTATCTGTCAATTGGCATATTTATTCCTAGCATTGGGTCGGTTTTGGGGCATCCTCCTACCAATGACCTGGAAGCCCAACATGTCAAAATAGTTGACATGTTTCCCCATCACAAACTCTACATACAACTTTCAGAGGAAGTACAATGGTACTTCCCTATTGTTGTGCGAGAGAATGTAAAAAACCATGTACCATCTATCCATCCAATGGTCTGTAATGGATGGAAAGGTACACCACTCAATCAAAATATGTGACCTGGTGCTCTCTGGAATGTCATCCATCCCAGGCACTCTAAACAATGTATAAATGTTCTCTTTGGTTATTTTCAGCTTCTTTATCTCATTGTAGCTCAAACCATCAGCATATTCTTGTCTTTTTCTTTCCTTGTAGGATGCGATGCTATACAAATCATCATTCGATATGGCGATTGTATCAATAATAGTCATCAATGAATCTGACAAGGAGTTGTGGAGATCATCTCCACCACTCTAGGAAGAACCAATCTCTCTAAGATGCCCAATAATCCTCAATATCTTGGCATTGTTGTCCATAGTAGCCACTGCAATCATAAATACAAGTAAAATATCATTATAAAAATAAACACACGATATAATGACATCTCTAAGCAATGAAAAGTGTAAAACTAATGTACAACAAATAACAACATAAACTAAATTTATTATTTAAATTTTAAAATTGATCTTGAATTTTATAGTGAAGAATAAACATTTAACATTTTAAATTTTAAATTTATGTCCTGAATTCAAGTATTAATTCCAATTTCCATATGCATGTGTACACAAAATGTCCTATGTGCATATGTTGATTGGGAAGCTCCTCTAGCTTATTTTAAGCCTTGGATTATGAAGTTTCATCGAAATTGTGAGGTGTTGACTAATGCCCTTCCAGGACCAGCTCCCAGATTGCGGGTAGAGGCAATGACTAGAGACTAGAATAAGCGGCATAATGTACTATTGATGAATAAGAACCCAGTATAGGCAGAAATTTTGTTAGATATGTAATTATTTGTTGTATCATGATGGTTTTGGGACTCCAAATTCTATTTAGAAGAACTTTGTTTATATGTAATTTGGGTCATGTATGGATTCCACTTGATGTTATTTTAGTTCTATGCACTCTTTCTATATACCCATGAGAGACTGAATGCATAATTGTGTATAATGGATTTTATGGTTGCAAGGTTTCAACTAGATTCTATCATGTATGATAGTATGTGATTGGCCTGTAATCAAACACATCAACCTCCTTATGTATCTTGATGTTTGTAGAGCCTATTGTTGAGCTTCGTTGTCTTGACCTTAACCAAAAAGTACCCTTTAGTTAAGTGGAAATATTTGAAAAGCATGGGAAGCTTCGATACCTTATTTTAACACTTGGATTAGGAATTTTTGTCAAAACTATAAAGTGTTTATTGATATTCTTGGACGAACAAATTCAATATTTCGGATAGAGGCAAGGAATTTATCATGTTTGTTTATGTATTTTAGGGAAGATATGAATTCTACTTGATTTTTTTTAGTTGTATGCAAGCTTGCAATATAATTGACAAACTTTGCATATTTGTTAATTTTGGTTTGGATTCATAATGATGCTTGCGAATATACATATGCAAATAGTGAAGTTCATTTGTTTTTTATGAGTTAATTGGGGTTTTGGTTTACATTGGGCATGTAAATTACTTATGCAACCTTGCAATGTGCTTGACAAACTTTACATATTTGTGAATTTTGGTATGGATTCACAAGGATTCTTGTGAATATGCATATGGAAATAGTGAAATTGATTTGTTTTTTATGAGTTAATTGGGGTTTTGGTTTCCATTGGGCATGTGAATTTTGGTAAATAGTCAAAATTATTTGGTTTTTATGATTAAATTGGGGTTTTGGTTTCCATTTGCCATGTAAATTCCATTGGGGTTTTGGTTTCCATTGGTTTGCATTGGCCATATAAATTAAAATATTTTGGTTTAATTTCAAATTAGGGCCAATAAAATAATGAATATAGGGAAAAAGTCATGAGAGGATTTGAGGAAAATACCTCACAAAGAATATTTTGATCCCAAGGTGGAGTTTGATGGATTTTGCACACCCAAAACAAGTTCGGCCTCACTCGTTCTAGTCCGTCGAAGCTCCAATCAACAGGACGTTGTGGTGAAAATGACGAGATCGGCTCATTTTAACCATAAAATAGGTTTTAGTAAACGGGAGCGCATTTATTCAAAGAAAAATAGGAGTGTGATTTGTATCAATAAAATGGGGGCGCATTTTTGTGTACTATCCTAATTGGCATGCATGTTGTCATCCTTGGGACTAGGGTTGGCAGGGTCGGGATTCCTTGGGATGATTTCTATTTTATGGATCAAGAGTAATTGATTTCACTCTACCATTGCATATAAAAGGTCCCTCAACTTTGTGCACTCACCCTTATACTATATCCAGCCACAATTTCTTCCAATGTCATTATTCATGATAGGAAATTAAGTTTCCTTAGTTCCTTGTCGATGGCTCACCATCATCTACCTTCTCCCCCTCCCGCGATCTCCAACAAGGGACCCTTTCTCCTCGTTTCTCTTCATCCTCATGGCAGAAGGGATGGGGTGCATGATCCAATTAAAAGCCTCTTCGCATTCCCTTCGATGGATCTCCCTCTCCATGGAGCCCCTCCCATAGCTTACTAGCAGTTTGTGGATGACAACCTTCTCTTTGGGCACTCCTCATTCCAAGAGGCCCGCACTATTCATACCGTCCTAGACACCTTTGAAAAATATTCAAGGACCTCACTCAATCTTGACAAGTCTCAAATATTCTACTTTAGCACTGGAGTGGTCCCTCAAAGGAACATAATCATAATTCTCAGATTCTTTATCTCCTCTCTCCCCTCCAAAATTCAAATAGCTAGGGGCCCCTCTATACGACTCTGCTATCAAACATTCCTCATGGAAAGAGCTTATTGAAAAACTCAAAAACAATATAACCTCCTGGACCTTTCACTCCCTTAACCTCCCCAGTAGAATAGTCCTTCTGAAGTCTATTATCCAATCCATGCCTTCATACCTCTTTTATGTCCTAGCCACCCCCAAGTGGGTCCTGAAAGCTATAACAAATATTCAAAGGTATTTTCTTTGGGGGTGCAACAATAAAAAAAAAGATGGCCCCTTGTCAGTTGGTAGAAGGTTTGTCTCTAGAAGAAAGTGGGGGATAGGGTATTAGGGATCCTGATCTAAATAACCAATCCCTTTCTGCCAAAATATGGTGGATCTGGATCTCTAAAAATGACTCCTCCTAGGCCAAGTTATGGAACAAAAAGTATGCATAGGAGCTGAACCCAACTCATTTGATTAGATTTGATGATGACATCCCTGGCTCCCATATCTAGAAGGTGACCAATAGTCACAGGGCGCTCATTCAACAACACAACTTTTGGGAAATAAAGGATGGAAATAATGCCCTATTTTGGTTTGATTCTTGGCAGCATCTCCCTAGTTTGAAAATTTCTCGGAACCACAGTGGGTTCACTTTGTGAACTTGTTACATAGAATGTCCATTCATAGGACATTAAAGAATATCCCTAATTTCAATATATATTGGAAAATAATTCCTAAAAATGTATTGTTGAACCCCCCTCACAATATACGTTTCATATTAAAAAAAACCCTTGTTTCACTGGATATTGTAGGTATCCATTTTATCAACCCATTTTTAATACCCCATTTATATCATATTGTAAAGTTGTAACAACAAGAGCCCTAATGCATCTTATTATAAGCAAACAATATGATAAATAAAATATAGTATAATGCTAGTAATGATCCCTACAAGATTGCAAGGGCGACTGATTCATTTGTAGAGTTGGATAGTGGAAGATCCAACGAAATATTAACAAGGAAGGGAAAACATGTCAAGGGAAATCCAATCAAGAGATTTATGTAACAAAGAATGTAAAATACAAATAGTCCAATAGTTAATGCAATGCTTACAAAATATTATAATTGCACATGTTTCACACCAAAACCTGCTAATCTACCAATTTTATATCATGTAACTACAAGTATATCCATAGAGAGCTCATGTTTTCTATAAGCTTAATAAATTAAACTCCATAAAATATTTTTAATAATCTTAATAAATGTTTTCTATTCTTTTTTTTAAAGCTATTTGTCTGTGATTTGTAATACATGCATAGTAAAATATGGTAAAATAACATTCTTATTGTTTGGATAAATTATGTGTGTTATAGCGGATTTCACCACACTAGGTGAATCACACATTGTATGGCCTTCCCCTATCTCGCTGCAGACTCATTATTCCCTATGGACCATTTATTGTCTTTTGATGTATCATTGACCATCCCTAAAAACATTAGAAAAATGATATACGCGGCCTTTTCCCCGATAACCGCGTACATACGCGGATATTCCCTCTATAGTCGTGTACATCGGGATGTGTACATAATCCAAAACTGTTGGACCATTCCTTGAATTGGATCCGACTCATATGACTCCTGGCCTTCCATATGCCTTGAGATCGCACGGATTCGACCTTTCAGTATCACTTTGGAAAGCTATATAAGGAACCATTGAGACATTGAAAGCATAAGAGAGAATTGAGAGTACCGAAACTATAGTCCATTGTTGCCAGAACTATACTTGAGTCTGCATCCCTTTGTCCCTTTGGAGCACTATTGTGTTCTTCCCAAGCTTGCCTTTGTTAGTGAGCTTGCTATCGAAGAGATGGAGGATTGAGGTGGTGGAGGCCCAAGTGGGGGATTCAGTTTCTTCGGTTCGCAGACGTGCCGTTAGAGGTTGTCACTTGTAATCTCTGATTCATATTAATAGAAATATCTTTTCCTGTCCAGTAATGTGTGTTTGAATGAATGTTGCATCCATTGGAATATGTCAAATGCTTATACATTATTGATTATATATGCTAGAATAGATCTAACACCATGAAATATAGTATGCTTGTATTGTTTACTTGTTGTTGAGGACGTGCTATAACAATTCAAGCTGAAGATTGGAAATCTCAACGGGGATCTACTTCAACTGTCCGGAATAAGGTACGAGGTTCGATCCTTTAGTGTTAGATGTTTTTATTTCTATTGCATATTGGGAAAGATTGATTTCTGGAGTCTAGCTATCTGTTGTGGTACCCCAAGCCATAGGAATGTCTCTCCGTAACAGAATTGGCGACTCTGCTGGGGAGTTCCTAGTAATTGTCCTTTAGGGGTTAATCTTTTGGCATTCAATGTATTTGAAGTGCTCTCTCTCTCTTGTTTCTGTGTCGGGTATGGGGGCATGTATGCCTGGTAGAGCCTAATTGGTGTGAATTTAGTCTCATCCTGTCTGTTTGCTTGGAATTTTTGCATCTTTTTCTTCCTGTATGCAGGTTTGTCACTTACAGTCACGTATACACGCGGGTTCCTCTGGAATTTCCACGTATACACGCGGGTTCACTGCGCACAGTCGCGTATACCCTGGTTGTTTACCTTTTTGTGGAAGATTGTGGATTGCTGGTGAATGCTGTTAGTTGTTGAGTCTCCTTTGGCACTGCCTGAGTCTGTTAAGGCCTCTGTTTTTGACCAGAAATGTTTTTTTTAGCCTAATTTTTTTTTCTTTTAGGAAAGTTCTTGTCATAGCATCTTTGATTTTTTGTTTGAGATTAGTGCATTAGAGTTCTTTTTCCTTAGTTCTTTGCTAGAATGCTGTTTATGTGTGCTTGCAGAGTCTGGGGTGGTTAGAATCATTCTCTTGCTTTTTGTATCTCTTTATTTTCAAAAAATCCTAAATATTTGCTTATCATCATGCATTGCATTATGCATTTTGCATTGTACTTGCATTAGATCTAGATTTGCTTTGGAGTAATAGTTAGGAATTCATATAGGGAAATTTGCATTCAGCACTTGAAGAAGAAATTGTGCATTCACGTAGTACGCATACCCTGTTTTCATGGACACAATGCATTTGCATTGATTGTTAGGTGTGAATTTTAATTCTTGTTGCGTCATAACACCATTAGTTGCACGACCATATCCTATTTTTGAGTAAATAAAGCCAAACTAAAATCAACGCTAAATAAAATGAATTACACTCTTTTCTTTTCTAGGGTGCACCAACAAGCTTAGGTTTTAGGATCTTGGAATAGTTCATTGAAAGTTAATTCTCCAAGATCACTAAACTACAACAACTAGGTGTCTGTCCAGGGAGTGTGTGAAATCCTTTATATAACCAGCGTTCTCAGGAAGCTCCTCTCAAAAGGGAGTCAAGCACTAGGCAGTGTGAGCGGTTGTTGATCGAGATAACCCCTGGTTGGTAACTGTGTAGCACCGACGATATAGCCAGGATTGTATTCGTATCTGGGGGCTCTTTCGGGAGTTTCGGGCTTTGCTACCCTGCCCATACGGTCAATCTCACCTGCGACTATCCGCCTGAGCGTTGATTATATCGAGGTGACCTTAGTGACCTTACCTAGGATATCGAGGGGGTACATGTAGAGGTTATTCTGCATGTGTCCCGGCCAGGTTGGGGTCGAACAGCACAGTCGCTATACGCGTTGAAGCTGAGGGCCACAATAATTGGTTTCGAACCTCCGCTTGTGGTGACAAGGGCCTCTCAAGCCTCTCCTAGGCGAGACATACCGGCCACATTCGGGAGCTCACTTATCCAGCCCTTGTTTGATTGCTTTTGGCTTTAGATTTGATAGTGATTGCTCTGTGCACGCTAGTTGGCCTAGGGTTGACGTAAATAGAGAGTCTTTGCTTTTTTGTTGAGTCATTGTGGAGTCGGGTGTGGTTCCACGTCATTCTCATCGGTTAGCAGGACTTCCGCCTTCCACTTCTCCTCCTCCTTTGGGAGAGGGGCCTAGTCGATCCAGGCGGACTGTGTCACACATTGATTCACACACCATGGAGGATCATTCAGAGATTATTCCTGACCCACCTCCTCCTATTCGTATTGACGATGGGGAACTTACTCCTACATATGATCCCTCACCTGACCTAGCTGAGATCGGTCCCATTATTTCCCAGATAGGATCTTTATATGATAGACCTACTTATACTAGTCCAGATTCCCCATTGACCTGATACCGGTATGGAATGCCGGAAGATGCCGAGACTCACTTTGACCCTCCTAGCACCAGCTATGGTGGTTATGTTACCACTGGTTTTCCTATGCACGATTTGACATTTCATGTTGAATCCGACTTTGATCATAACACTATACCTGGGGGCATTCCCATGCCATACCTTGTGGAGAGGTTTGGGAATACTAGTCACATTGCACCTTCCTTCCCAGCGGTGGAAGCTACATCTTATGTACCTTCTAGGTCTAGAGTTAGTGATCCCATAGCGATACCAGGCTCCAGACGAGTGACGATAGGCACTAGCACATATCTTCTTACAGAGATTCCTTCGTCCTCGCTTTCGAGTTCTTCAAATGCAAATCCTTCACCTTACTCTTGTGGTCCTTCGAGTCGTCACGTAGCTACAAGTCAAATCCGTACTGCGATTACTAGACCAGTTGTGTCTCAAGCCTACATACCACCCATTGTTTTGGGAGGTTATGTTCATGTTTCTAGAGGTCAAGTTGCTACTTCCTCGACATATATCCCTACTTCTGGTATGTATATTCCTACTTCCGGAATGTATATTCCTACCTATGGAGTGTCTCATGGGGCATCGCAGCCGATGACCTATGGAACCTACCATGGGGCGCAGTATGGACAGGTCTCTCAACCTTATGGAGGCAGGTATTCACAACCTACTTACTCTCCCAACTATTGCTTTGTAGCTCCTACTAGTCAAGGTCCACCTCATTATGCGACTTCCATGCCACCCTATACGGGTCATACAGGAGGAGGTCACTATGGCCAAGGTCATGGTGGTAATCAATCCTATGTGAACCAGGGAGAGGTCCCTAGGCCTCATCATGGTAAGATCCCTTTCCTCACGACACTCAATTTACCTGACTTATCGAGACTTACGAACGATCTTGTGGCTCATGACCCGGCTTGGTCGGCTGTCCCTACCAAGCTTCCTTCAGACATACCTAAGTTCGAAGGAAAACCAGGAGAGGATCCGAGTGAACACGTTACGACATTCCACCTATGGTGCTCTTCCAATTCATTACATCAGGACTCAGTTCGCTTGAGACTATTTCAACGCACCCTTACAGGGCCTGCGGCGAAATGGTACATAGAGTTACCTAGGGGTGCCTTTACTTTGTTTGACGACCTTGCGATGACTTTCCTTAATCACTTCCAGCTACCAGTACAATATGATGTCGGTACTGAACTCTTGTCGACATTTCGGCAAGATAAAGCCACCCATATTTCTGATCATATTCAGGAGTGGCGTAGACGGAAGAGATTAATCAAAGCCTTTATACCGCCGAAATTCCTCCTTGAGTGGTTCCTCAAATCGTTATTGCCATATATTGCGAAGGATGTCTCCACATCCGGAGTGCAAAATGAGGAACAATCCATATTTAGGGCGCAGGAACTAGACTTGATCTATGCTCAGTCTGGTTTGTTATATGAGATTATACCTAATGCCCCTCGTTCTAGTTTCGATCCCAAGGTCAAACCTGGATCACATGCCGATGGCATTGTGGGTAGTGCAAGTAAGAAACCTACAGGTTCGGTTGTGAAACAAGTTTCTCAATTGTCAATCAACCAATCTGCCTCGGGACAAGCTATGGCTTTGTCTCAGCCCACCCAAACGGTGAATTTACTTGCTGTGCAATCGTCCGACCAGAAAGGTAACTAGCAACCTGGACGGAATAGAAAAAAGGGTAAAAACAATAATAAGAAGGGTGGGAATAAAAATGAGAATGCCAACAATAATGACAAGAACAATAAAAATGCTAGTGGGGACAAGCAGAATAAGCGTAAGGTTAAGTTTCCTTGCAAGCTTTGTAAGGACGATCACCTCACTTACTTGTGCCCTAGGATGGATGAAGCTTCGAAGTTCATAGCACAGGGCCCAGCTGTGTTAATGAACCCTTTACCGCATAACCAAAATATGAACTCGAAGTCCCATGATCAATCTAGTGATGAAGATCCACCTGAAACTAGTGGTCGTGGGTGCATTAATATGGTCCGTGCCGTGAAATTTGTGACGCATGCGAAAGATTATTCTTTGTCACAACCCAACCCAGGCAAAGAACCTGATCCACCAGGAACCCCTTTGCGTATTGAGAAACCTATGGACAAACCTGAAGCTGCACCTCGCATTCCTAAGGGGGTACTTAAGCGTTCGGGGCATAATCCAAATGCCCGAGCTGCCCAGAACTATTCAGTTGTCGAGGACTTGGGTCATACTCCTTGCGCGATGTCTGTATTGGAGGTGCTTCAGAGTTGTCCGTCGCAAAGGAAGGCTTTGCTTTCTGCTCTTGGTGTGAATGGTGATGATTCTTCCTCAGTGATCAAGTTTGAAACCGCAGGACATCAGCCTCGCTTTCCCTACTATGTGTCCCTTTTGGTGCATGTAGAATGTCTTAATATGATCGTCAAGCATACTGTGATTGATGAGGGTGCTGCTGCTTCTGTGATGTCTTTGTCTTGTTGGAAGGGTCTTGGTTCTCCTGAGTTGTCAAAGTCTACGACCATGTTAACTGCTTTTGATGGGAGATCGTTTAGGCCGCACGGTATCCTTCCTTCTCTTAAAGTCCGTTTGGGGGGGAAGACCATTGCGATAGAGGTTGAGGTGGTTGATGCGCCCCTTGACTACAATCTCTTACTGGGAAGGAATTGGATGTATAGTATGCAAGCCGTTGCGTCTTCCGTATTTCGCATTGTATGCTTTCCTCATAATGGGAATATTGTGACTATTGATCAAATGTCATTCAAGAATTCGCCTGTTAGTGCATATTCGGAAGCTTTGGTTCCGAAAGTTGAACATTCCCAGCTGGAAACTGGGAGTGTCGGTGTAGGTATGTATCCTTCCCTCATGGGAACCTTTAGTTGTCCTGCACCCGTCCTCATGATAGGAGCTAGTTTTAATGGTGCTTCCACGTCTACGAGATCGATGCCTTTTCACACAAGTCATATGGGAGATCCTTGGATTCTTCCTTCACCGAGTCCTTCGAGTGATGCCATGGAGACGAGTGTGTCGTTGCCTGCAGCCATGATTGCTTACCAAGCTAATATTCAATCTGTTGTAGAGCCTTGTTCTTCTTCTTCACGGACAGAGGAGGAATACCCCTATGTGCTGCCGGGGGCAGCACAGTCTTCTCAGGTCCCCGATTGCCTTGATACGGTTTCCCCTTCATATGAAGTGATTATTAAGGCTAGGTTAGGAGTTGAGCCACCATGGGAGAAATTCTATCATAGATCGCACTTTCTTCCCAAGCTTGACCATATGAAGAGTGAGGAGATTCCTTCGTTGAAGTTAGCCGTAGAAATCTTACCAGACACTTCGCCTTTGGAGGAGCGTTTGGTTCACCTCAAGCAACTCGATGAGCAGCGTAGAGATGCCTTGGTGACTCTAGAGGTTAATAAGCATCGCGTGAAGGCCCAATACGATAAGTCTGTCCGTCCGAGAGTGTTT
>LPNX010972717.1:19951-80912 GCA_001517045.1 Pseudotsuga menziesii
ATTCCATTTCGCATGGTGTTCTCTCTCTTGAGGTACATATTGATTCAGAGTTAGTAGTGTCATAGCTAAATGGTTTGTACCATGTTAGAGATCCGACGTTATTGAGGAGATTCTTACGTGTGAGATTGCTAGAACGGCAATTTGAGAACATAACATATATACACATTCCAAGAAATTTTAATCAAATTGCTGACTCATATGCTAACTATGTGTTAGATTGGCATTTGTTTCATTCATCATAAATTAATCATAAACACAATGTTTACACATGTAAATAAATAAACCGATCACCTTAAAACTTTTTTATATATACATCAAAATGTGGTAATACATAGTGTCATAATACAAAATTGGGGCTTTGAAAGCCACCATCATATACACGGTAGTACAAAATAGATACACTCCCAGGTGTCTACTCCTGTGGAGGTGGATGAGGGTTGTGATCATGATATGTCACCACGGCTCTAGCTAGCCACCGGAATAAACGCACCCATGCGCGTGGTACACCAACCACCTGTCTCTGCATAGCCTTAGGCAAGTCCTCGACTTGCGCCATGGGAATCCTGTGAGTCAGTCGCACAAAGTTGGTATGGATGCTTTGGAGCGTTCGCTCCGCATCCACACCAGTGATATCATCTCCTCTTCCCCTCCGTCTATGACATGGGAAGCCCTCTGGTTGTCGTGGTCCCACATCTGCACATCAATGGTAGATGTCAATATGTATTGTCACCCAAAAACATGTCTTTTTGATTCCATTAATCAAGAAAACACAAAAAAATTAAATACTTCAAAAATTTTAAAAAAAGAGTAAGGGTCGAGATTCGTTACCTATGTCTCCATATGCTGACCCTGGTGGTAATGGCATGTCCGGGTCTCCCCGGAAGTCTATCCCTGCATAAGGGTAGTCCTCTATGGCGATAATCTGTCGTCGCCACCATGGAAAAAATTCTGCTGGATAAGGGTTGGCCACCCTACCACCCCCCAGTCTGCGCATTGCGTCTGCCCAACGTCGTTGGGCCGGATCTTGAACCCCGTGGAGAGGAACATCCACTCTAGGGCTCAATCCTAGAACCCGCTCGAAGAATAAAGTGCTCAAGATACTACTGAACTCGAAGTTCCGTATCCTACCTGCCTTGCACTCACTCAGCTAATGTTTCATGTTGCTCAACAGTGATGTGCTCCAGTCATATATGGTCAGTGTCATGCACTCCACCGCATAGAACATCAATGGTCGAGAGGCCTGATGGAGTGATGCTAAGCCTTCTATCCTGCCCAGCGTCAGTAAGATGGCCTTTAGGCCCAGTACCTGTATAGCGTTGGTGGGACTTGGCTCACCATCTTCTCTGTCTCTGGATAGCAGTATACTGCGATGTACTCATCTATAGTCAACCCATGACCTGGCCCTCCGCGGGCACGAAGGTTCACCGTCTCACCCCGCCGTGATAGACCTGTGATAAAATAGATATCCTCCACCTCAATGGTGAGGGGCATGCCGTCTAGCCAGAAGGACTCTGAGTCTGGATCCCAATCATCTACAAGCATCTGTAGTAGTCCTGGTTTGGCCCTCAAGCCTCCTAGGCACCAAAACTTGTAGAGTCCGCATCTTCTTAGAGCCTCTTGAGCCATTCTGTCAGCCATTACTGCTTCCTCTACATCACCATGCTCGCGTTCTCGCCACTCTAGCACCATCCTGCATGATAAGTTGACCAAAATGTCCATTAGATTCATAAAAATCTTAGTGCACGACGTCATATGCGGCTGTTTTGAAAACAGCCGCATATGTACGCAGTTTCAGGTCCCTTTTCCGCGTATAGCCAGCCCTATACGCAGAAAAAACCTTGATATCCGCATGGGCCATGGCGCTCATGTAAGTTTGGCCATTAAAAATTCATTTGACCATGAAAAATTATAAAATTTGTATTGAAATGCAAGCTGAGAACATGAGTAAGTAGCTGGAAGAATCAGTTGTGAATTCCGCCGGCTGAATCTCCTGGAATTTGCAGTTGAATATTAGAGCTCCAATGGGTAAAAGTTTCAAATGATTTATATTTTTTACTATTTATAGAAAAATTTTCAAATATTTGAAAAATTTTACCCCCTTTCCTATAGTTTTGACCATTTCTAACCTTTTTTGGACCGTTTCTGACCTAATTTGTGATGTAGAAGACCGTTTTCAGCGATGTTTCAGCCTTTGGATTGACCTGTTCATACTGATCTCAGGTATAATGTCTATACTGGCATATAGGTTAGGTTCATCACCATTTGCATTTTGCATGACCTTATGACCATATCACTATATCCTTAGGTACGGACCCACTCTATTATGTCACGAAACCTTCTTGCTGCTATAGAAGTGGCATGATGTGAGTGGTAGAGACTCACCTTACATGGGTACCCTAGTTAGCACCTTATTTGCATTTGGTGCCCATGCCGATGTTTCCCCCTTTAGGGTGTGGGAGTCCATTGTATAGCATTGCCATGACATTTAGCAAGAGCCTCATACTTCTCTTGATCTTATGCTGGCCTGTATCCCCCTGGACTCCCCTTATATCGAGTTGTGAATGCATTATCATGAGCTTTGCTTGTCTTATTGAGATTTATGCCGGCTCCCCTGACATTGTGTTTCATCCATATAGCCCGAACTTGTCTCATGTCTAGCCATGCAGAGCCTTTATTTATATCTTTCGTAGCTTGGTTCCCTTTTTTATCGGGAGGGGATTTTCCCCCGAGTGTCGATATCCTACACATGTATCCTTGCATTGAGCATAGGTATGTTCCACTGCTTGGAACTAGTTTGTTTGCCTTTATGACACTCGTCTCCTCCTAGTTTGTAACTATAAAGCTAGTTTATTCTTTTTTCAAGCTTTTCAAATAACTGAAAAAGACCAAAAAAATAAAAAAACCAAAAAGTCGGACAAGAAAAGATATTATCTTTGGCAGCTGTCGAGTCGTGTCGCCTTCGAACAGAGCACTGTATATCACATCCATTGGTTGGGTTATAGTTTGACTTTAGGAGCTGTACTCGTTATCTAAGTTTTATCTCCACCGACTAGTTAAGCTTCCAGTCCCTATGGAGCCTCTATTGATGCCTCCTGCGTCATAGAGATGTCCCAGTTTGCATATAGAGTCTATGCTACCTTCATTCAGTCACCATACACCGTTATGCTCTTGTTCGAAGGAAGTTGAAACCTGAGTCGACCATTCCTCAGTTATCTTGACTTTGCATGTCAGCCATTCCCAGTACAGTTACTGGTTCGTGCACCTTATGATCGAGTTCTTCCATATTATACAGCCTTGCTGAGTACCTCGTGTTGGATGATGGGAGATGCCTTAATGCCCTCCTTCCAGCGAATTTCATCCCATCGACTTCATATCATTTATTCTGGGATTGGAATCTAGAGTCATTTTGAGTGCCTTGAGACTTGCAGTCATCAGTGGCAGGGTCTCTCGCCATCGACAGTTTTGGGAATACATCAATGTCCCCTGATCGATGGATTCTCTCAAGTGTTCGACCTCAACACATTTATTCACACTTGTTAGTTTGCACTCTAGTACCTTGATTCCCATTTTCATTATTGGTGGGTGATCTCGCGTTTGTTAACGGTATACATCAATGACCGGTAATCAGACGATGGACTACTATGTTTTACCTCGACACCTCTATTCGCATAGTAGGACATGTACTCGTAGCAGTTTGTGTAGAAGACCTTCCAGTTTGGTGGCATCCACTATATGCTACCTCCTTGATCGTGCCAGTGTTCATGAGATTTCAGCTCTCGTGACTTGTTCCAGTATATGTTAGACATTTCCAGCCACTATGGAGATCTTGATCTGTTATATATCTTCATCCTATGTGGAGATCTTTGTACTTTGTATATCTTCATCATGGAGATTCTGATCTATGTATATTGTACGTGGCGTTGACCACATATGTTCTATCATGTTTCATGCCTATTCATGGCTAGTGTACTCTTATGTATCCGGGACTGCTATATGTATGTGCAGTTATATGTAGAGTTGTATTACGGTATTATGCTGATTGGGTGGCTGGTCTTCCATTTGGGTACCTTCATCACTTCACTTCTGGGATGGACTTATAATGTATTTTGGCCATTGTATAACCCCTCTGATCTCATACATTAGGGGGCATCTGTTATAGCAGATTTAACCACACTAGGTGAATCACACATTGTATGGCCTTCCCCTATCCCGCTGCAGACTCATTATTCCCTATGGACCATTTATTGTCTTTTGATGTATCATTGACCATCCCTAAAAACATTAGAAAAATGATATGCACGGCCTTTTCCCCGATAACCGCGTACATACGCGGATATTCCCTCTATAGTCGCGTACATCGGGATGTGTACATAATCCAAAACTGTTGGACCGTTCCTTGACTTGGATCCGACTCATATGACTCCTGGCCTTCCATATGCCTTGAGATCGCACGGATTCGACCTTTCAGTATCACTTTGGAAAGCTATATAAGGAACCATTGAGACATTGAAAGCATAAGAGAGAATTGAGAGTACCGAAACTATAGTCCATTGTTGCCGGAACTATACTTGAGTCTACATCCCTTTGTCCCTTTGGAGCACTATTGTGTTCTTCCCAAGCTTGCCTTTGTTAGTGAGCTTGCTATCGAAGTGATGGAGGATTGAGGTGGTGGAGGCCCAAGTGGGGGATTCAGTTTCTCCGGTTCGCAGACGTGCCGTCAGAGGTTGTCACTTGTAATATCTGATTCATATTAATAGAAATATCTTTTCCTGTCCAGTAATGTGTATTTGAATGAATGTTGCATCCATTGGAATATGTCAAATGCTTATACATTATTGATTATATAAGCTAGAATAGATATAACACCATGAAATATAGTATGCTTGTATTGTTTACTTGTTGTTGAGGACGTGCTATAACAATTCAAGTTGAAGATTGGAAAGCTCAAAGGGGATCTACTTCAACCGTCCGGAATAAGGTACGAGGTTCGATCCTTTAGTGTTAGATGTTTTTATTTCTATTGCATATTGGGAAAGATTGATTTCTGGAGTCTAGCTGTCTGTTGTGGTACCCCAAGCCATAGGAATTTCTCTTTGTAACAATGTGCAAATATCGTCTTATGCTTAAAGTATTCCAAGTTTAGTGAACACAAATTCTTCCACAACAAATGAATCTCGTTTTTATATGTATACAAGATCAAATTTAGTCGAAAATTAGAGCAGATTCTTTTCATTTACTATTTAAAATATTAAAATAAATTAAATGGCATTCCCATATAAAATTAACATTGGTTATCCAAGAGGTTATTGATTTTTCTTGGGTAGAGAAGTATTTTATTTTGGAATATTTGTGATTTTACTTAATTGGGAAGAGGTTTATGTATGTAACTAAGACAAAAATCCTCAATTTTTTATGTATATGATCCAATGATATAATCAAATTCTTTTGTACTCTTTAAGATGGATTTTTGGAGTTAGATTTCAATTGGGATTAATATTTCAATCAATAATATTATACTATGATTAACGTAATGATATGAATATTTTCAATTAAAAACTATTTAACAAAAAAAAATCACAAGCATAGTGATA
The DNA here is from genome assembly GCA_001517045.1 of Pseudotsuga menziesii. Lineage (NCBI taxonomy): Eukaryota > Viridiplantae > Streptophyta > Pinopsida > Pinales > Pinaceae > Pseudotsuga > Pseudotsuga menziesii. The sequence goes on from LPNX010972717.1 coordinate 25,543, forward strand.
ATATTATAGAAAAATTATTTGAAATTAAATGTTGTAGTATAAAATGTTTTCATATACAACATATATATANTGAGGCCAAAATGTCATTTTTCTTGTAGTGTAGGGATATGTTTTCATTCAACCATGGAGACATTCAACATGTATCTTATATATGTGTGTGTGTGTGTGGTGGTGGTGGTTAACGTCCCCTGAGACCAAAAATTTGGTCTATCGAACCTAAAGAAACATATTATTTAGTTTGTTTTAAAATTGTATTTATGTGCTCAAAGAGCTTGGAAAGAAGCGTCCCGAGCTCACTATAATTTTGACAAGTTAAAAGGATAGGAAGGTCGGTATTGCAACAAAGATTATGAAACTGAGATCTAATGTGGGTGTATGCAGGGCACTCTAAGAGGAATTAATTTTCATCCTCAATGTTCATATTCTCACAGAGATGGCCGATCCTTTCCACTCATGGTGTTTTAGGAACTTCCTAACAACCTATTTCACTATGGAGCTCATGAGAGTTTGTTCTTATCATTGGTAGAATTTAGTGCCCAGGATCTATTATAATCAATGCTGTTCTGATTGCTACCAAAGTCATCAACAATGTAGGTAGATAAAAGACATTGATTTCTTAGATTTGGATTTCATGCGGAGATTGTATAACTGTGCTGGAGATTGCAGAATTTTGTGGGTTGCAAAGAAACGAAGTTGTCATGAATACACCAAGTTTTGATGTTCAACTGAAATTCATTGAAGAATGGATAGTCAAGCCAAATATTTTTGAAGTTCGCATAGAGACTAAAAAGGAAGAAAATAAGGATGATAAGCCAAAGTGTGATGAATAAATTTTGGCAAATGAAGAATGGTCTAAAATAATACAAGAAATAAATATAATTAATGATTTGCTTAATGGAAGAGAAATCCCGGTCTAAAATAATACAAGAAATAAAAGTAATTAATGATTTTCTTAATGGAAGAGAAATCCTGCTTGGTATCCTTGATGAAAATGATATAATTGAAATTATGTATGATGATTGTAATGAAGATCAGCTAGCAAAGCTCAAGAAGGATGAAGAATGTGTAGGATTAGATATTTATGAGCATCCAACTGAAGTTGAGAAGCTTCCAAGCAGTAGAGGAAAACCAAATCGCATAGAAGAACACAACTTAATGATAGAAGCTACAAATGTGATTGTGTTGCACTTACAATGATGAGAAGAAAGACAAAGGTCAAGTTGAAGCAAAAAAGAAGCAGGATTGAAGAGTAAAAGATTTGGAGCCCTAAGAAGTGCCTAAGAAAAAGAATTTTAAATTGTAAAGTGTTTTTCTAATTTGTAAGCCTCCCTGATACTGAGACCAGCAGTCATGTTAAGTCTAGTTATTAGAGAAAAACTATTTCTCCATTAAGGGAGGATGTTGGAATAATGTAAAAAATAAGATTGAGATATTGTGAATCTTCCTAAAATTAGATGGGTTGTTTAAGATCCAAGTTTATAGGATCTAGATCTAAATCTGTTTGAGATAATACCAACTATTTATATAATCATCTTTCATTGAATGAATTGAATTGGTTACACCATTCCTGGGTATGTGTGTACAAGCCTTAGTGCTCTACACCTCTTTCTCTCGGATTTATAAATGTATTTTCCTTAGTATGTATCCTTTCAAGTCTGTTGGTGTTTAATTTCTTAGGTGTGAAGGAGTGAAAAAGAGGATAGCTATGATTTAATGGGTCGATTTTGCTACTTTATTGTTGTATCTGATATTAGGCTAGATAGGTACTTTGAATATTATCCTATTCAAAATTTCTACCTAGGTTTCAAGGTACGTTTCTGTAAACTTGTCTTTGTTATGTACTGTTATGTACTTTGATAAATTTTAAACATGCCTTCTTTATATTATTCTAAAAATGATAATTATGTGGCGTATAATGGAAATAGTGAAGAGTCACCTAGTTTATTGATTTATTTCTCAAGATCATTAAAAATTCAAAGTGAGTTAAAAGAACTAAATAAATTATAAATCGCTAAAAAGAAAGCGGGTCGGTTTGGTTGTCTTTTATCCTACGCGGTAGGATAGCCGAGCCGAAGGATAAGCAAGACCCACTATGGAGGGCGGGTAAGACCACTATTTCTAGTTCTGCAGTGCAGTATCAAAATAAGGCGCTGGTTACTGGCTTTCCAAGAGTTAAAGGTCGAGCCTTTCCTCCTCACAAGTGGTCTGATCTCACTGCTTCTCATGTATTGGGGGGCGCAAATTTGGAACTAAAGCACCTTCACTTTCATGTATGGGGGGCAGCTACTTTGGAACTAAATCACCTTCACTTGGGATATAAATAGTTTTTACTGATAATTACAATAATTTAATGGGTTGTTCAAAGCTGGTTAATAATCTAAAGTAATATAAATATATACTTAAATTTTATAAGGAAAAAATATAAATTTTATAATGAAAAAAATAAAATTTATGCTATGTTTTTTTAATGTTATTAAAATTCATAAAATTTGTAATGTTTAATTAGAGAAACTTTCGATTAATAAAAAATATGAAAATGATATAGATATAGATATTTATACTACGCCTCAAGTGATGTTGGTGTAAAGATACCATGGCTTGGTTAAACCATTGGAGCATTGATGAAAACGACATTTTGCATAACATTGTTAATGTAAAAAATACTAGTACTTCTAAGTTTAAAGATAAATTGTGGTGTGAGGAAAATTTAGCTATTAAGAAAAAATTAAGATAATATAATGAGGTCATTAATCCTAACTTGGAAGATCAGAAGTAGCTCTCAGTAGTAAAGTTATTTGTATTTTCTGTGTCTTTAGTTTGGTTCGCATCGCAGCAGGTTGGTTTTTTGTACTTTGATTTTAAGCGTCTTTGGATTGGTTCACATCACAGTAGGTTGGGTTTATTTTTTTGTACTTGGACGTTTTGGTTGACATCATAGACTAGATTAGATTACATCGCTGGTTCAAATCTAAGAGGTTTATTTTTTGGTATTTGGACTTTTTGGTTCATATCACATACCAGAAGGTTCAAATGAGATCCCTAGTTCAAATCCAAGAGGTGTTTTTGTATTTGGAGGTATGTTATCTTTTATCTATTATCACAATGTAATATAGTAACACACCAATTTTAAAACCATTGTTCAAAACTACTCTCAAGCGTCAAACATAAAGTATTTAAAGCATAAAGAAAACCACTCAAATACGAAGTACAAAGCATAAATAACGAGATTAAAATAATTAGAATAAGAAGTTTTCAAAAATCTTTTATTAAGAGGAGCTAAAATCATGCAAAAATATAATTAATCAATAAAATAAAATGAGTATATTATTTGATTAGACTTATATAGTTACAACTTATCAAATATAAAGAGTTAAATTTTTTAAGATGTAAATTTTTTGGTAAAAAAAAATAGATAAAAACCCATAAAAAATTATTTAGGCAAATTTATTATATTCATCACTTCTATTATTATTATTTTTTTAGCTTAAAAAAAATATCTGTAGCCAACATATATCATGTATGTTACCACGAATGATGCATGAAGACTTGATACCATTGTTGAAGGTATCATTTGTAAGGTTGTTCATAAAGGACATAGTTTTGGAGACCTTATTGTAGATTTTGACAAATGTTTGTTCATTAAGGATCATCTTTTGAGGCACTATTATATATTTTAATGCACTTTCACCATTATGTCTCATTTCACATTTTTTTTTAGGAACCCTTGAAAATGTGGAGGCATGCCACATCACCAAGAGAGATTGTTGGAGATTTTGAGGAGCATTTTGCATTATTTTGATCAAATGTATTACATTAACATCACATTAAGTAGTTACTTGGTTGATTCTTGGAGAGAGCGCCTTAGGGGTTGATTTTTTAAGATGTTTGGTCTTGTAAATATGAGCTTCCAGGCTTGCCAATGTGTAGCAATGTTATCTTCCTTTCTCTTACTAATGTTTACTTCAACATAAATAGCTATAGGTATCCATCCTCAATAAGCAACAAATCTTGATTAGAAACAAGACCTAGAATAATGATGAAAAAATTAGTATGTCACAGTTGTCATATTAGATAATAAGATAACATTTATTTTATTCATGTCAAACAAATCACTACTGAAGTAGTTCAAAGGGGCTGTAGGATACAAAATGATGTCAATACAAAGTGGAAGTACAAAAATGACTCCTATGAGATGCAAGTTGCAAAACGTAAAGTATAATTCTAATCTAAATCTCGAAAAACCAACTAAGAATATGGAGAGTTGATGTGAGTGTGGGATGTACAAAGAAAATTGATGTACATAGGGGACAATATGATACCATGGTGTCCTTTAGTCTCTAAACAGTAATTGTTTAATCACTCGTGAGAAAATCAATTATAAAAAATTTATGATGTCTTGCCATTTACAAAGAGCTTACTTTCACTTATATTTTACTGTAACATGTTTCCTTGAAAAGGTTAGCCAAGTTATGAATTTCCAAATGCAAGTTTGAGATGATTATGTAGGTTGTTGTTTGATGGACAATAACATAACAAGAGTGTATGGATTGGATGATTTACATCAGATTATGTTGCTACAATTGCTTGTTTTGGTTAATGTTTATGAATACATCAATCTCATGCTAATTACAAAGAGCTAATTCTTTGCTCTACTTGAGTGACCCCAACAAAATAGTTTCTTAAGTGGCGCACTAACTAACTTCATTTTGAAAACCATGAGTCTACAAATAGAAGATGTGCTTGACCTAGAATTGTGATTTTTATTCACAAACTTCTATAGAATACATTCAAGGAATATTAATATATATTTTTGGGGTTGCTTAGCTTGAAAAGGAATGTAGATACCATTATGACATCCATCTTTATCCTTTAACACCCTGGAAAATGTGTTTTGTTCATCATGACAATCAAATTTGGATTTAGTGACACAGATTTCAACATAAGTTATACTATAGCCAACCAGAATTTCTTCCAATGTCATTATTCATGATAGGATATTAAGTTGCCTCAATTCCATCTCTACAAAACTGTTATAGCGGATTTCACCACACTAGGTGAATCACACATTGTATGGCCTTCCCCTGTCCCGCTGCAGACTCATTAGCCCCTATGGACCACTTTTTGTCTTTTGATGTATCCTTGACCATCCCGAAAAACATAAGAAGAATGATATACGCGGCCTTTTCCCCGATAACCGCGTACATACGCGGATATTCCCTCTATAGTCGCGTACATCGGGATGTGTACATAATCCAAAATCCTTTGGAGCGTTCCTTGACTTGGATCCGACTCATATGACTCCTGGCCTTCCATATTCCTTGAGATCGCACGGATTCGACCTTTCAGTATCCATTTGAAAAGCTATATAAGGAACCCATTGAGACATTGAAAACATAAGAGAGAATTGAGAGTAACGAAACTATAGTCCATTGTTACCAGAACTTATGCTTGAGTCTGCATCCCTTTGTCCCTTGGAGCACTGTTGTGTTCTTCCCAAGATTGCCTTTTGCTAGTAAGCTTGCTATCGAAGTGATGAAGGATTGAGGTGGTGGAGGCCCAAGTGGGGGATTCAGTTTCTCCGGTTCGCAGACGTGCTGTCAGAGGTTGTCACTTGTAATCTCTGATTCATATTAATAGAAATATCTTTTCCTGTCCAGTAATGTGTATTTGAATGAATATTGTATCCATTGGAATATGTCAAATGCTTTTACATTATTGATTATATATGGTAGAATAGATCTAACACCATGAAATATAGTATGCTTGTATTGTTTACTTGTTGTTGAGGATGTGCTATAACAATTCAAGCTGAAGATTGGAAAGCTCCATGGGGATCTACTTCAACCGTCTAGAATAAGGTACGAGGTTCGATCCTTTAGTGTTAGATGTTTGTATTTCTATTGCATATTGGGAAAGATTGATTTCTGGAGTCTAGCTGTCTGTTGTGGTACCCCAAGCCATAGGAATTTCTCTCCGTAACAGAATTGGTGACTCCGCTGGGGTGTTCCTAGTAATTGTCCTTTGGGGGTTGATCTCTTGGCATTCAATGTATTTGAATTGCTCTCTCTCTCTTGTTTCTGTGTCGGGTATGGGGGCATGTATGCCTGGTAGAGCCTGATTGGTGTGAATTTAGTCTCAGCCTGTCTGTTTACCTTGAATTTGTGCATCTTTTTCTTCCTGTACGCGGGTTTGTCACTTATAGTCGCGTATACATGCGGGTTACTCTGGGATTTCAGCGTATACACGCGGGTTCACTGCACACAGTCACGTATACCCTGGTTTTTACCTTTTTGTGGAAGATAGTGGATTGTTGGGTGAATGATGTTAGTTGTTGAGTCTCCTTTGGCACTGCCTAAGTATATTAATACCTCTATTTTGACCAGAAACATTTTTTTTTAGCCTAAATTTTTTCTTTTAGGAAAGTTCTTGTCATGGCATCTTTGATTTTTTGTTTGATATTAGTGCATTAGAGTCCTTTTGCCTTAGTGCTTTGCTGGAATGCTGTTTATGTGTGCTTGTAGAGTTTGGGGTGGGTAAAATCATTCTTTTGCTTTTTGTATCTCTTTATTTTCAAAAAATCCAAAAACATTTGCTTATCATCATGCATTGCATTTTGCACTTTGCATTGTACTTGCATTAGATCTAGATTTGCTTTGGAGTAATAGTTAGGAATTCATATAGGGAAATTTGCATTCAGCATTTGAAGAAGAAATTGTGCATTCACGTAGTACGCATACCCTGTTTTCATGGACACAATGCATTTGCAGTGATTGTTAGGTGTGCATTTTACTTCTTGTTGCGTCATAACACCATTAGTTGCACGACCATATCCTATTTTTGAGTAATAAAGCCAACTAAAATCAAGGCTAAATAAAATGAATTACACTCTTTTCTTTTCTAGGGTGCACCAACAAGCTTAGGATTTAGGATCTTGGAATAGTTCATTGAAAGTTAATTCTCCAAGATCACTAAACAACAACAACTAGGTGTCTGTCCAGGGAGTGTGTGGAATCCTTGGTATAACCAGCGTTCTCAGGAAGCTCCTCTCAAAAGGGAGTCAAGCACTAGGCAGTGTGAGAGGTTGTTGATTGGGATAACCCTTGGTCAGTAACTGTGTAGCACCGGCGATATAGCCAGGATTGTATTCGTATCTGGGGGCTCTTTCGGGAGTTTCGAGCTTTGCTACCCTGCCCATACGGTTAATCCCGCCTGTGACTGTCCACCTAAGCGTTGATTATATTGAGGTGACCTTAGTGACCTTACCCAGGATATCGAGGGGGTACGTGTAGAGGTTATTCTGCATGTGTCCCGGCCAAGTTGGGGTCAGACAGCATAGTCGCTTTACGCATTGAAGCTGAGGGCCACAATAATTGGTTTCGAACCTCCGCTTGTGGTGACAAGGGCCCTTCAAGCCTCTCCTAGGCGAGACATACCGGCCACATTCGGGAGCTCACTTATCCAGCCCTTTTTTGCTTTTTTTTGGCTTTAGATTTTATAGTGATTGTTCTGTGCACGCTAGTTGACCTAGGGTTGACGTAAATAGAGATTCTTTGCTTTTTTTTGAGTCATTGTGGATTCGGGTACGGTTTCGCGCCGTTCTCGTTGGTTAGCAGGACTTCCACCTTCCACTTCTCCTCCTCCTTTGGGAGAGGGGCCTAGACTGTCCAAGTGGACTATGTCACACACTGATTCACACACCATGGAGGATCATTCAAAGACTATTCCTGAGCCACCTCCTCCCATTCATATTGACAATGGGGAACTTACTCCTACATACGATCCTTCACCTGACCTAGCTGAGTTCGGTCCTATGATTTCCCAGATAGAATTTTTGCATGATAGACCTACTCACCCTAGGGTTGATTCCCCATTGACACGTTACCGGTATGGAATGCCGAAAGATGCCGAGACTCACTTTGACCCTCCTAGTACTAGCTATGGTAGTTATGCTACGACTGGTTTTCCTATGCACGATTTGACATTTCATGTTGAATCCGATTTTGAGCCTAGCACTATGCCTGGGGGCAATCCCATGCCTTACCTTGCGGAGAGGTTTGGGAGTACTAGTCACATTGCACCTTCCATCCCAATGGTGGAAGCTCCATCTTATATACCTCTTAGGCCTGGAGTTAGTGATCCGATAGGGATACCAGGTTTTAGATGAGTGACGATAGGCACTAGTACATTTCTTCTTACAGAGATTCCTTCATCCTCGCTTCCAATTTCTTCAAATGTAAACCCTCCACCTTACTCATGTGGTCCTTCGAGTTGGCACGTAGCTACGAGTCAGATCCATACTACGATTACTAGACCAATTGTGTCTCAAGCCTACATACCACCCATGGTTTTGGGAGGTTATGTTCATGTTCCTAGAGGTCAAATTGCTACTTCCACAACATATATCCCTACTTCTGGTATGTATATTCCTACTTCCGGAATGTATATCCCTACCTATGGAGTGTCTCATGGGACATCGCAAGCAGTGACCTATGGACCCTATTATGGGGCGCAGTATGGACAGGTCTCTTCACCTTACGGAGGCGGGTATTCACAACCTGCTTACTCTCCTAACTATGGCTTTGTAGCTCCTACTAGTCAAGGTCCACCTCATTATGGTACTTCCACACCACCCTATACGGGTCATACAGGAGGAGGTCACTATGGCCAAGGTCATGGTGGTAATCAATCCTATATGAACCAGGGAGCGGTCCCTAGACCTCATCATCCTAGGCTCCCTTTCCTCGCGACACTCAATCTACCTGACTTATCAAGACTTACGAACGATCTTGTGGCTCATGACCCGGCTTGGCCGGCTGTCCCTACCAAGCTTCCTTCGGACATACCTAAGTTCTAAGGCAAACCAGGAGAGGATCCAAGTGAACACGTTACGACATTCCACCTATGGTGCTCTTCCAATTCATTGCATCAAGACTTAGTTCGTTTGAGACTATTTCAACGCACCCTCACAGGGCCTACGGCGAAATGGTATACAGAGTTACCTAGGGGTGCCTTTACTTTGTTCGACGACCTTGTGATGACTTTCCTTAATCACTTCCAGCTACCAGTGCGCTATGATGTTGGTACTGAACTCTTGTCGACATTTAGGCAAGATAAAGCCACCCATATTTATGATCATATTCAGGAGTGGCGTAGATAGAAGAGATTAATTAAAGCCTTTATACCACCGGAATTCCTCATTGAGTGGTTCCTCAAATCTTTATTGCCATATATCGCGAAGGATGTTTCCACATCCGGAGTGTAGAATGAGGAACAGGCCATCTTTAGGGTGCAGGAACTAGACTTGATTTATGCTCAGTCTGGTTTGTTATATGAGATTATACCTAACGCTCCTCGTTCTAGTTTCGATCCCAAGGTCAAACCTAGACCACATGCCGACAGCATTGTGGGTAGTGCAAGTAAGAAACCTGCAGGTTCGGTTGTGAAACAAGTTGCTCAGTTGTTTATCAACCAATCTTCCTCGGGACAAGCTACGGCTTCGTCTCAGCCTGCCCAAACGGCGAATGTACTTGCTGTGCAATCGTCCGACCAGAAGGGTAACCAGCAACCCAGACGGAATAGAAAAAAGGGTAAAAACAATAATAATAAGAAGGGTGGGAATAAGAATGAGAATGCCAATAATAATGACAAGAACAATAAAAATGCTGGGGGGGGACAAGCAGAATAAACGTAAGGTTAAGTTTCCTTGCAAGCTTTGTAAGGACGATCACCTCACTTACTTGTGCCCTAGGATGGATGAAGCTTTGAAGTTCATAGCACAGGGCCCAGCTGTGTTAACGAACCCTTTACCGCATAACCAAAATATGAACTCGAAGTCCCATGATCAATCTAGTGATGAAGATCCACCTGAAACTAGTGGTCGTGGGTGCATTAATATGGTCTGTGCCGCAAAAGTTGTGACACATGCGAAAGATTATACTTCGTCACAACCCAACCCAGGCAAAGAACCTGATCCACCAGGAACCCCTTTGCGCATTGAGAAACCTGCAGATAAACCTGAGGCTGCACCTCGCATTCCTAAGGGGGTACTTAAGCATTCGGGTCATAACCCAAATGCCCGTGCCACCCAGAATTATTTAGTTGTCGAGGACTTGGGCCATACTCCTTGCACGATGTCTGCATTGGAAGTGCTTCAGAGTTGTCTGTCGCAAAGGAAGGCTTTGCTTTCCGCTCTTGGTGTGAATGGTGATGATTCTTCCTTAGTGATCAAATTTGAAACCGCAGGACATCAGCCTTGCTTTCCCTACTATGTGTCCCTTTTGGTGCATGTAGAATGTCTTAATATGATCATCAAGCGTACTGTGATTGACGAGGGCGCTGCTGCTTCTGTGATGTCTTTGTCTTGTTGGAAGGGTCTTGGTTCTCCTGAGTTGTCAAAGTCTACGACCATGTTAACTGCTTTTGATGGGAGATCGTTTAGGCCGCACGGTATCCTTCCTTCTCTTAAAGTCCATTTGGGAGGGAAGACCGTTGCAATAGAGGTCGAGGTGGTTGATGCGCCCCTTGACTACAATCTCTTACTAGGAAGGAACTAGATGTATAGTATGCAAGCCATTGCGTCTTCCGTGTTTCACATTGTATGCTTTCCTCATAATGGGAAGATCGTAACGATTGATTAGATGGCATTCAAGAATCCGCCTGTTAGTGCATCTTCGGAAGCTTCGGTTCTGAAAGTCGAACATTCCCAGCCGGCAACTGGGAGTGTGGGTGTAGGTATGTATCCGTCCCTCATGGGAACCTTTCGTTGTCCTGCACCCGTCCTCATGATAGGATCTAGTTTCGATGGTGCTTCGACGTCTACGAGATCAGTGCCTTTTCGCACAAGTCATCTGGGAGATCCTTGGATTCTTCCTTCACCGAGTCCTTCGAGTGAGGCCATTGAGATGAGTGTGCCGTTGCCTGTAGTCATGATAGCTTACCAAGCTAATCTTCAGTCTACTGCAGAGCCTTGTTCTTCTTCTTCGTGGATAGAAGAGGAAGACCCCTATGTGCTGTCGGCATGGGCAGTGCAGTCTTCTCATGCCCACGACTTCCTTGATACGGTTTTCCCTTCAGATGAAGCGATCATCGAGGCTATGTCGGGAGTTGAGCCACCATGGGAGGAACTTCATCATAGATCTTATTTCCTTCCAGAGATTGACCTTTTGGAGCGTGAGGATTATAGGGAGATTCTTAGACAGAAAGTTGGTAGACCCATGGTTCCATTAATCTCTCCTGGTCAGATGGCTGATGGAAACATGGCGAACATATCATCAACTATGCCTATCAACATTTCTCGCAATCTTGGTACAATTGAGAATGTCTACATTGAGGTGGATTGTTCCCAAGATGAGATTCGAGAGTATACCGAGTTGTTCAAGGAATTCCGTGACATTTTTGCTTGGTCTTATGATGAGATGCCAGGGATTGACCCTCGGATTGTCGAACACAAAATTAAGACTTACCCCAACGCTAAGCCTATTGGACAGCGTTTACGTGCGGTAAATCCTAGGAAAGCACCTGCCATAAAGGCAGAGATAGAGAAGCTATTGAAAATTGGTTTCATCTATCCCGTTCCCTTGACGGAGTGGGTTTCAAACCCCGTTCCGGTGGATAAGAAGTAGGGAGGAATCCGTATATGCACTGATTTCCGTGATTTAAATCGGGCATGTCCTAAGGATAACTTCCCCACACTGTTTATAGATCAGATTTTGGATGAGTGTGTGGGTAGCAAGGTGTTCTCCTTTATGGATGGCTTTTTCGGGTATAATCAGATTCAAATTAAACCTGAGGACCAACATAAGACCGCATTTATTTGTCCTTGGGGAACATTTGCATATCGAAAAATGCCTTTCGGCCTTAAAAACGCCGGTGCTATGTTTCAGCGGGTGATGACCTTGATTTTCCACGATCTCAAGTCCATTATTGAAGTATTTTTGGATGACCTCACTGCTCATTCTCGCATGAGGATGCCTCATTCTTATCACTTGAGATTGGTGTTCGAAAGATGCCGGCACTATGCTGTTAGATTAAACCCTCATAAGTACATCTTTTGCGTGAAATCAGGTCGTTTGTTAGGATTTATCGTTTCGAAAGAGGGTATAAGAGCCGACCCTTTAAAGGTGGAGGCAATACTTCAGTTGTCTCCCCCGAGAAATATTCGTCATCTTCAGTGTTTGCAAGGCATGGCAAACTTCCTATGAAGATTTGTTGTCAATTTCGCCAATTTGACTAGAGGTTTCATGCGTCTCCTGAAGAAGGATACTCCCTTTGAATGGGATGAGCGAGCCCAGGAGTCCTTCGATGCGCTTAAGCAAGCCCTAGCATCGGCCCCGGTGATTAGTCCTCCAGATTATAGCCGTGATTTCCTATTATATGTGGCTGCGTCTTTAGAGACGATTGGGATGGTTTTGGTTTAGGAGGATGAGGAGCTCCAAGAGCATGTCATATATTATCTGAGCCAAAACCTTATTGACACAGAGATTCGGTATTCTCATGTCGAGAAGCTTTCCTTGGCTACCGTACATGTGGTGCAGCATTTGAGACATTATATTCTCCTTCGCCAGACCTTGGTTGTTGCCCATGTCAATCCATTTCAATTCATCCTCACACGTAGGATGATTGGGGAAAAATATAATAAATGGATTGTCATCCTGCAAGAGTTTGATCTCGAATTTGTTTCGGCAAAATCTAAGAAATCTTTAATCTTTGCAGAGCTCATATCGGATTTTTCGATTGAGGCTGAGGAGTCGGTATGTGAAGATACGTTCGTTGATGAACACATTTTCTTAATCTCAATGGCTGACCCATGGTACGGAGATATCATAGTATATTTGCAAACGCAGAGGACCCCTTCTCACCTCTCGTGAGATGAACGACGTCGATTACGTCATGTCTCCAATAACTACCTCATAGTGGACAATACTTTGTACCACCGTGGAGTAGATTCCCTTTTACGACGTTGTTTAACTCATGATGAGGTTGAGGTAGTGCTTAATGATTACCACGGAGGGGCGTGTGGTGGTCATTTATCTGGGCTTTCTACAGCTCAAAATATTTTGAGAGCAGGATATTTTTGGCCGTTGATCTTCAAGGATTGTATTGAAGGGGTCAAGAGGTGCCATCCTTGCCAGGTGTTCACACGTAACATGCGCTTGAAGCCTGCCCCGTTACACCCTATTATCACCACCGGTCCCTTCACCAAATGGGGGCTTGATTTTATGGATTGCAACCCAGCTTCGGCTGGGGGGCACCATCATATCATAGTGGCTGTTGATTACTTTACGAAATGGGCTGAGGCAATGCCTACAGTAAAATTCGACGATGAGACAGCCGCTCACTTCGTATTCAACCAAATCATTTCTAGGTTCGGGATTCCGAGAGAGCTTGTCACTGACCATGGCTCGCACTTTCAAAACCGTATGATGGAAGAGTTGGCATCCAAGTTAGGGTATAAGCAAGAGCACTCCTCTTCTTACTATCCTCAAGTGAATGGATAGGTTGAAGCAGTGAATAAATCACTTAAGTCCATTCTCCAACGAACCATCGTACAAAGCAAGACGAATTGGCATATTATGTTGTACCCTGCTCTGTGGGCATATCGAACCACGGTAAAGACTGCCACTGGTTTTTCTCCATATCAGCTTGTTCATGGAGTGGAGTCGATATTGCCGATTGAATGCAAGATTCCTTCATTGAAGTTAGCCATGGAACTCTTACTAGACACTTCGCCTTTGGAGGAGCGTTTGGTTCACCTTGAGCAACTCGATGGGTAGTGTAGAGATGCCTCTGTGACTCTAGAGGTTAATAAGCGTCGCGTAAAGGCCCAATACGATAAGTCTGTCCGTCCGAGAGTGTTTAGTGAGGGAGACTTGGTCCTTTTGTGGGACCAATCGAAAGAACCCTTGGGAGCAGGGAAGTTCAATCCTATGTGGCGTGGTCCTTACGTGGTCAAGCGTGTATTAGAGAAGGGTGCTTACGAGTTAGTGGATTACGAAGGGACGGCCTTGGCGGAGCCTAGAAATGGGCTCTATCTTAAAAAATACTATGCATGATCTTTAGCCAAGGCTGCTTGTTGTATATTATTATACAAATTTTTTGCATAGTTAGGTCTTGTTTATCGTGATCGGGTTTGTGATTAGTTTCCATTTCTTGTGGCAAATGTCAATGGAATCTTCCACCTACATAGGATTCGTGGATGGTGCAAGCCGTCACACTCAACACTCAGCCTCAGCTGCTTGGGTCATTTATACTCCTATGGATCATGTACTGTCTTCAGGAGGTGTATGTCTACAGCCATCTTCCAACAATGTTGCTGAATATAGTGCCATTATAGAGCTTCTACGGGATGCCATTTCGCATGGTGTTCTCTCTCTTGAGGTACGTCTTGATTCAGAGTTAGTAGTGTCACAGCTCAATGGTTTGTACCATGTTAGAGATCTGACGTTATTGAGGAGATTCTTACGTGTGAGATTGCTAGAACGGCAATTTGAGAATATAACATATATACACATTCCAAGAAATTATAATCAAATTGCTGACTCATATGCTAACTATGTGTTAGATTGGCATTTGTTTCATTCATCCTAAATTAATCATAAACACAATTTTTACACATGTAAATAAATAAACTGATCACCATAAAACTTTTTTATATATATCAAAAATGTGGTAATACATAGTGTCATAATACAAAATTGGGGCTTTGAAATCCACCATCATATACACGGTAGTACAAAATAGATACACTCCCAGCTATCTAGTCCTGTGGAGGTGGATGAGGGTTGTGATCATGATATGTCACCATGGCTCTAGCTAGCCACCGGAATAAATGCACCCATGCACGTGGTACACCCACCACCTGTCTATGCATAGCCTCAGGCAAGTCCTCGACTTGCGCCATGGGAATCCTGTGAGTTAGTCGCATGAAGTTGGTATGGATGCTTTGGAGCGTTCGCTCCGCATCCACACCGGTGATATCGTCTCCTCTTCCCCTCCGTCTATGATGTGGGAAGCCCTCTGGTCACCGTGGTCCCACATCTGCACATGAATGGTAGATGTCATTATGTATTGTCACCCAAAACCATGTCTTTTTTATTCCATTAATCAAGAAAACACAAAAAAATTAAATAATTCAAAAATTTTAAAAAGAGTAAGGGTCGAGATTCGTTGCCTATGTACCCATATGCTGATCCTGGTGGTAATGGCATGTCCGGATCCCCCCAGAAATCTATCCTTGCATAAGGGTAGTCCTCTATGGCAACAATCTGTCGTCGTCACCATGGAAAAAAGTCTGCTGGATAAGGGTTGGCCACCCTACCACCCCCCAGTCTGCGCATCGCATCTGCCCAGCGTCGTTGGGCCGAATATCGAACCCCGTGGAGAGGAACATCCACTCTAGGGATCAATCCTGAAACACGCTAAAAAAAAACATGGTCAAGATACTGCTGAACCCGAAGTTCCGTATCCTACCTGCCTTGCACTCACTGAGTTGATGTTTCATGTTGCTCAGTAGGGAAGTGCTCCAGTCATAGATGGTCGGTGTCATGCACTCCACCACATAGAACATCAGTGGTCGAGAGGCCTGATGGAGTGATGCTAAGCCTACTATCCTGCCCAGCGTCAGTAGTATGGCCTTTAGGCCCAGCACCTATATAGCGTTGGTGGGAACTTGGCTCCCCACCTTCTCAGTCTCTGGGTAGCAGTACACAGCTATGTACTCATCGATAGTCAGCCCATGACCTAGCCCTCCTCGGGCACGAAGGTTCACCATCTCACCTCGCCATGATAGACCTGTGATAAAGTAGATATCCTCCACCTCAATGGTGAGGGACATGCTGTCTAGCCGGAAGGACTCTGAGTCCGGATCCCAATAGTCTACCAGCATCTGGAGTAGCCCTGGTTTTTCCCTCAAGCCACCTAGGCACCAAAACTTGTAGAGTCCACATCTTCTTAGAGCCTCTTGAGCCATTCTATCAGCCCTTACTACTTCCTCTACGTCACCATGTTCACATTCTTGCCACTCTAGCACCATCCTGCATGAGAATTTGACCAAAATGTCCATTAGATTCATGAAAATCCTTATGCGCGGCGTCATACGTGGCTGTTTTGAAAACAGCTGCGTATGTACGCAGTTTCCAGTCCCTTTTCAGCATATAGCCAGCCCTATACGCGGAAAAAGCCTCGATACCCACGTGGGCGTAGCGCTCATGTAAGTTTGGCCTTAAAAAAGTCATTTGACCATGAAAACTTGTAAAAATTATATTGAAATGCAAGCAGAGAACATGAGTAAATACCTAGAAGAGACGTTTGTGAATTCCGCCGGCTGGATCTCCTGGAATTTGCAGTTGAATGGCAGAGCTCCAATGGGTAAAAGTTTCAAATGATTTCTATTTTTTACTATTTATAGAAAAAATTTCAAATATTTGAAAATTTTTACCCCCTTTCCTATAGTTTTGACCGTTTCTAACCATTTTGGACCATTTCTGACCTAATCTGTGATGTAGAAGACCGTTTTCAGTGTCGTTTCAACCTTTGGATTGACCCGTTCGTACTGATCTCAGGTATAACGTCTATATTGGCATATAGGTTAGGTTCACCACCGTTTGCATTTTTCATGACCTTATGACCATGTCACTATATCCTTAGGTACGAACCCAGTCTATTATGTCATGGAACCTTCTTGCTGCTATAGAAGTGGCATGATATGAGTGGTAGAGCCTCACCTTACATGGGTACCCTAGTTAGCGCCTTATTTGCATTTGGTGCCCATGCCGATGTTTCCCCCTTTTAGGGTGTGGGAGTCCGTTGTATAGTATTGCCATGACATTTAGCAAGAGCTTCGTACTCCTCTTGATCTTATGCTGGCTGTGACCCCCCGAACTCCCTTGTATCAAGTTGTGGATGCATTATCATGAGCTTTTCCTGTCTTATTGAGCTTTATGTCGGCTCCCCTGACATTGCGTTTCAGCCATATAGCCCGAGCTTGTCTCATGTCTAGCCATGCAGAGCCTTTCTTTATATCCTTTGCAGCTTGATTCCCTTTTTACCGGGAGGGGATTTTCCCCTGAGTGTCGATATCCTACACATGTATGCTTGCATTGAGCATAGGTATGTTCCACTGCTTGGAACTAGTTTGTTTTCCCTAAATGAGACTCGTCTCCTCCTAGTTTGTAACTATAAAGCTAGTTTATTCTTTTTTCAAGCTTTTCAAATAACTGAAAAAGACCAAAAAAATAAAAAAACCAAAAATCTAGACAAGAAAAGATATTATCTTTGGCAGCTGTCGAGTCATGTCACCTTCGAACAGAGCACTATATATCACATCCATTGGTTGGGTTATAGTTTGACTTTAGGAGTTGTACTCGTTATCTGAGTTTATCTCCACCGACTGGTTATGCTTCCAGTCCCTATGGAGCCTCTATTGATGCCTCCTGCATCATAGAGATGTCCTAGTTTGTATATCGAGTCTACGCTGCCTTCATTCAGCCACTATACATCGTTATGCTCTTGTTCGAAGGAAGTTGAAACCTGAGTCGGCCATTCCTCAGTTATCTTGACTTTGCATGTCAGCCATTCCCGATACAGTTACTGGTTCATGCACCTTATGATCGAGTTCTTCCATATTATACAGCCTTGCTGAGTACCTCGTGTTGGATGATGGGGGATGCCCTAATTCCCTCCTTCCAACGGATTTCATCCCATCAACTTCAGATCATTTATTCTGGGATTGGAGTCTAGAGTCATTTTGAGTGCCTTGAGACTTGCAGTCATCAGTGGCAGGTTCTCTCACCATCGACAGTTTTGGGAATACATCAATGTCCCCTGATCAATGGATTCTCTCAAGTGTTCGACCTCAACACATTTATTCACACTTGTTAGTTTGCACTCTAGTACCTTGATTCCCATTTTCATTATTTGTGGGTGATCTTGCGTTTGTTAACGGTATACATTAATGACCGGTAATCAGATGATGGACTACTATGTTCGACCTCGACACCTCTATTCGCATAGTAGGAGATGTACTCGTAGCGGTTTGTGTAGAAGACCTTCCAGATTGGTGGCATCCATTATATGCTACCTCCTTGATCGTGCCAGTGTTCATGAGATTTCAGCTCTCATGACTTGTTCCAGTATATGTCAGACATTTCCAGCCACTATGGAGATCTTGATATGTTATATATCTTCAACTTTTGTGGAGATCATGGTCCTTGGTATATCTTCATCATGGAGATTCTGATCTATGTATATTGTACGTGGCGATGACCACATATGTGTTATCATGTTTCATGCCTATTCATGGCCATTGTACTCTTATGTATCCAGGACTGCTATATGTTCGCAGTTATATGCAGAGTTGTATTATGGTATTATGCTGATTGGGTGGCTGGTCTTCGATTTGGGTACCTTCATCACTTCACTTCTGGGATGGACTTATAATGTATTTCAGCCATCGTATAACCCCTCTGATCTCATACATTAGGGGGCATCTGTTATAGCAGATTTCACCACACTAGGTGAATCACACATTGTATGGCCTTCCCCTGTCCTGCTGCAGACTCATTAGCCCCTATGGACCACTTTTTGTCTTTTGATGTATCTTTGACCATCCCCAAAAACATAAGAAGAATGATATACATGGCCTTTTCCCCGATAACCGTGTACATACGTGGATATTCCCTCTATAGTCACGTACATCGGGATGTGTACATAATCCAAAATCCTTTGGAGCGTTCCTTGACTTGGATCCGACTCATATGACTCCTGGCCTTCCATATGCCTTGAGATCACATGGATTCGACCTTTCAGTATCCATTTGAAAATCTATATAAGGAACCCATTGAGACATTGAAAGCATAAGAGAGAATTGAGAGTAACAAAACTATAGTCCAATGTTACCAGAACTTATGCTTGAGTCTGCATCCCTTTGTCCCTTGGAGCACTGTTGTGTTCTTCCCAAGCTTGCCTTTTGCTAGTAAGCTTGCTATCAAAGTGACGGAGGATTGAGGTGGTGGAGGCCCAAGTGGGGGATTCAGTTTCTCTGGTTCACAGACGTGCCTTCAGAGGTTGTCACTTGTAATCTCTGATTCATATTAATAGAAACATCTTTTCCTGTCCAGTAATGTGTATTTGAATGAATATTGTATCCATTGGAATATGTCAAATGCTTTTACATTATTGATTATATATGCTAGAATAGATCTAACACCATGAAATATAGTATGCTTGTATTGTTTACTTGTTGTTGAGGATGTGTTATAACAATTCAAGCTGAAGATTGGAAAGCTCCACGGGGATCTACTTCAGCCGTCCGGAATAAGGTACGAGGTTCGATCCTTTAGTGTTAGATGTTTGTATTTCTATTGCATATTGGGAAATATTGATTTCTAGAGTCTAGCTATCTATTGTGGTATCCCAAGCCATTGGAATTTCTCTCCGTAACAAAAACCATTGTGGTCCTATAATGTTTATTCAACCTTTTCAATGGTGTTCTCTTCTTTCTCATTTCAGGATTGGAGCAATTTCTTTGAAGCTAACAAGAATCACTCGCCATGTATGGAATATTCCCACCTTCCAACTACTCTTGGAAAACTCTAAAAAAAAGATTGGTCCTCTTTTTATTTTTCATTTTCAATATTAACAAGAAATATGATGTAGTCCCTATACACCAACATATGTCCCTTTGCTACTACAAGAACTTCCATCCTTATTGAGTAGCACAATGCAACCATGATTGAGTTTCCAATTCTTGTGATTCCAAATTCCCTAGGGCCATAGAAAATTGTAGAGGCCACTTAAGAATGAGCTACAGAGATATCATAGCAATCTAGAGCCGTTATAAAGGGCTCAAATATCAACACCACGAGACCCCCATTATTGAAACTATGAACAACTAGCATGTTCACAACATGGTCATAATTAGTAGGTTCATGGTTAATGAAAAATCAATCTCCTACCTTCTTCTTGAGTTTTTATTTTTCTTTGTCTCCCCCTTCATCATTTTGTGGTATTGAGAGCTCTTGGAGAATTCAAATTATTCTAGATCATGAACTAGTGGTGTAGTAGGAAGGATATTTACACGTGGGGTTCACTAGCGAAGAAATATCACATCATGTGCATTCATATTGCGGGTTTGAATACTCCTAAAAACCTCAAAAATATATTGCCTCGTATTAAGGGGTCAAGGAGGGTTTTTAATTTGACATAGTAATATAAATATTGGGGGTTGTTTTATTTGGGTGTGTTGAGAAATGGATTTCAAATTAAGGAATGGATTCATATATATAACTTCTTCTTTGAATATATTTGGAGGCCACTCATAAAGACCTGTATTCCAACCAATTTTTCCTATATCTCACACAAGGCTATGCCTCATTGGATTTCTCATCGAATCATGTTGGTGACCTATTCATGGAGAACAAGTAGGAACTAAGAAAGAGTTTGGATTGGACTGTTAATAACCATTATCCCCTATCATGGATTACACGCATATAATGGAGCCTCAATTACTATTTTGTTGGGTCTTCCACTATCCAACACTGCAAATTGATCAGTCGCCCCTGCAATCTTGGTGGTTCATTATTATCATTATAATATTATTTTATTTAGCATCATGTTTACTTATACTAATATGTGTTGGGACTCTTGTTTATTACAACTTGATAATATGATATAAAGAGGGTATTAGTAATCGGTTGATAAAAATGAATACCTACAATATCTGGTGAAACTAAGGGTTTTCTTAATTGGAAAGGTATATTGGGAGGGGGTCTAGTAATGCAATTTTAGGAGGCATTTTCCAATATTTAGTGAAATTAGGGATATTCTTTAACATCTTGCAAACGATCATGCTATGTAACAAGTTCACTAAGTGAACCCCTCGTGGATATTTGTTAATGCACTCTATGAGATAGAGTAAGTGAGTGTCCATTGTTCCTTTGTGATGTCTATTGGGATCTTGTGATAGAAGGTTTGCTCGAGTAGTTGTTTCTTGTGAGTATTGAAATCAATGCATAGAACCTTGGTCTTTTAGACAAGTGGATTAACACATTTGGATTAGGACAATAAATTATAGTTGCATTGGGTTGTTTTATTTGCAAATTAGCATCTATTTTGCAGTTATATTTCTCATAAGTTGTGCTTATTTTTTACATATACCTTGTTTTATAGGACGTGAGTCATAGTTGGTTTCTTTTTATCTTGCTACGAAATTGCACGATGTACTATCATACCCATTTTGGTATCTGTATTCTGTACATGAATCATGGTGTAACATTTTGTCATTAACACTATATCTTATAAGAAGGGAACCTTATATTGTATGTGTTGTACATATGGAGCTAAGTTGTACATATTATATGTGTTGTACATAAATTGCTTGACTTGTAGTGTGTCCTATTAGTCACGGGGCCCCACTTTTATGGGGATAGGTATAAGAAAGTCATCATAACTTATAAAGTAAATTTATGTTTATTGAAATTTTATATTCAAAGGAATTAATGACTTATAATTTATTATTTAACTATTCAAAATAATTATTTATTGTTCTTGTAGATACTGGTCTCATCAAAATGTGTGCCATATCTTTGCAATTTTGTATAGACACTTTGATCATCCCGTGATATTACCAGGATAATATGTTGTTTATATTCTTACAATACATTTAGTTTAACCCATTTGCTATATATGATGTCCTGAAAACGTTTAGAATACCCAAATAAAACAATTGGTATTGTTACTGGAATTTCATACTTCTTAAACTAGTTAATTTGTTTATATATTTTAATAAAATTGTCATTTAGTTATATTTTTTCACTTTCTTTTGTAGTCATATTAGTGCACACATACATATTAATTGCAATTGTATTATACTTGGTTTTACTTTGGTATGAGTTAATATTAGAAATACAATATAAATATGCATAGTGGTATGAAATTAATACTAACATATAATATCAATTTTCTTTTTTTTTTCCAGATCACAGTAATTAATGACCCCATACATGATGATCCAAACTGTGCTAATAATGCTTTAGATATAGGGGAATAATAATAATAAGAAGAAGAAGAAGGAGAAGGAGATGATGATGATGATGACCATGGTGATGAGGTTGAGAAATATGGTGAGTTTTATGATCATGATAAGGATCACGACCATGATCTTGATGATGATGTTAGTGGTGCTAGCTAGCTACAGATTGAATGAGCATGCTACATTATAGATTGTAGTTACATGTATTGTTATTGATATATAACTATGATATATTTATCATTTTTACTTTATATTTATATATGGAGATCAAACAACTTGTTTTTTGTCACACACACACACATTCTTTGTACTTTTATTAATTTGGTATCCATGAAATTTTTTGATATGCTAATCACACATTTGAATTTTAGTTGATTTGATTAAAGATGATGATGATATTATCAATATTGTCTTGTTACTTTATATATATTGGAAATTGTCAATATTCTATTGGTGGAGAATTACTATGTATGATGATATTACTACTTTCATATGGATGTTGTGAATTTCCCTTAAACTTCTTAAAAAATGCTATGCTATAAATTTGAATTATTAATGTTGTTTAAAAATTATGATGTATTTAAAAATTTAATTGAAATTAATAAAATAGACAAAAAATAAATAAAAATGATATATTTCACTATTAAGAATTGAAATTAATATTCTTAATTAACAGTGGAGAAAAAATGGGACATAAAATGGATTCCAAATTGGATGACAAACGGGACACAAAAGTGGATGCAATATTAAATGCAACACTAGATGAAAAATTGGATGCAAAAAAAGACTAAAATGTGGACATGACACTAGATGCAAAAGTGGACACAAAACTAGACGCAAAAAGGAACTCACACTAGACATAAATATGGGCACAAAATTGGGTGTCAAACTAGACACAATATTAGGCCCAAAACCGAATGCAACATAGGACACAACAATAGATCCAAAACTAGAATCCTAGTTGAACATAAAGTTTGGTCTTAATTGAGATGGAAAATTAAATGCAACACTGGGCATAAAACCAAGCAGAGTACTGGGCACACAAGTGTATGCAACACTAGGCACAAACTTGGATGAAAAAAAGTCATAAAAATGAGATGCAAAATTGAATGCAATATGGGATGTAACACCATACGTAAAATAGGACGAAACACTAGACGTAAAATTAGATACAACATTAGCAGCAAAATTGGGCACAAAACTATGTGCAAAACTAGGTGAAAAAACTATATGCAAAAAAAATTGCAAGATAGGATGCAACACTGAGCACAAACCTAGGTGAAAAAAAGACATAAAATAAGACGCAAAATTGGATGCAAGACAGGTGCAACACTAGACACAAAACTAGATGCATAATTAGGTGTAAAACTAGGTGCAATAATGGGTCCAAAATTGGATGCAAATCTAGATGCAACACTAGATGCAAAACTGGACACATAATTGAATGCAAATTGAGGTGAAAAACTCAACATAAAAATACACATAAAAAATCTACAAAATTGAAAGAAACATTGGACGAAAAACTAGGTACAAAAAAGGATGCAATACTAGATGCAAAATTGGGTGCAAAAAATATGGAAAAAAATGAAAACAAATGGGTGCAAAATTCAATACAAAATTATTCATAAGAAAGGATGTAAAAAAATTGTGCTTTACAAAAACGAACAATAGCACCAGGTTTAGCACCAAATTTTTCACCACAATAGGAAAAAAAATTACACTAAATGAAGCACAAATTCCATTTTTTGTTGTATATATTTATGGATATGATACTTCACTTTTCCCTTGTTTGTTTTATGTCTTTAGGGTAAAATATGATTTGATGGCTCTAGTTTTCTACTTTACTATTATATGGTATTAGGTTTTATATGTTCTTACAAGTATGTTATCTTATTCAAAATTTCTACCTAGATTTCAAGGGATGTTTTTTTTAACTTGGCTTTATTATGTCCTTTGAAATTATTTGAATATTCCTTTATATTATTCTAATGATAATAATTGTGTGGTGTATAATGGAATTAGTGTGTACCTAGTTTCTTTCTCCATAGCATTAATTCTTTCAAGTAAGTTAAAAAAAATTAAAATAAGGGTGCTCACATGAAGTTGAGGGACCTTTTAGATGCAATTGTAGTTCTGTGAAACATGCTTCCACTTTGCAAAAACAAAACATGTACATGTTCATTAATGCTAGCACTAGAGGATCCCAAGCTTGACACTTCACATGTAGTCTAGGTAGACAGAAATACACATGCATTTTGTAATTACAAAAAGATGCATGTTTTGTAGTTATAAAATGCATGCACAATTTGTAACTACAAAACATGCACACATTTTGTAACTGCAAAATGTGTGCACATTTTGTAAGAAATATTATATACCCTCCCTCTCTACATCCCCATCCCTCTCTCCCAATATTTCCAACTCTCTTCCCCCCTCTCCCTCTCTCATGTCATCCCTCCCTCTC
The DNA here is from genome assembly GCA_001517045.1 of Pseudotsuga menziesii. Classification (NCBI taxonomy): domain Eukaryota; kingdom Viridiplantae; phylum Streptophyta; class Pinopsida; order Pinales; family Pinaceae; genus Pseudotsuga; species Pseudotsuga menziesii. The sequence continues at coordinate 50,034 of LPNX010972717.1, forward strand.
TTCATCCTATAATAAATCCATCTCCCTCTCCCTCCATCCCTAACCATCACTATCACCCTCTCACTCTCTCTCCCGTACTCCTCCACCTAACCCCCATCCCTCTATCACTCCCCCAATCCCCTAAAACCCCCCCCCTCTCTCTCGCTAACCCCCTAATACTCTCCCTATAAATAACCACACCCTACACTCCCCCATCTCTCTCTCTCTCTCTCTCTCTCTCTCTCTCTCTCTCTCTCTCTCTCTCTCTCTCTCTCTCTCTCTCTCTCTCTCTCTCTCTCTCTCTCTCTCTCTCTCTCTCTCTCTCTCTCTCTCTCTCTCTCTCTCTCTCTCTCTCTCTCTCTCTCTCTCTCTCTCTCTCTCTCTCTCTCTCTCTCTCTCTCTCTCTCTCTCTCTCTCTCTCTCTCTCTCTCTCTCTCTCTCTCTCTCTCTCTCTCTCTCTCTCTCTCTCTCTCTCTCTCTCTCTCTCTCTCTCTCTCTCTCTCTCTCTCTCTCTCTCTCTCTCTCTCTCTCTCTCTCTCTCTCTCTCTCTCTCTCTCTCTCTCTCTCTCTCTCTCTCTCTCTCTCTCTCTCTCTCTCTCTCTCTCTCTCTCTCTCTCTCTCTCTCTCTCTCTCTCTCTCTCTCTCTCTCTCTCTCTCTCTCTCTCTCTCTCTCTCTCTCTCTCTCTCTCTCTCTCTCTCTCTCTCTCTCTCTCTCTCTCTCTCTCTCTCTCTCTCTCTCTCTCTCTCTCTCTCTCTCTCTCTCTCTCTCTCTCTCTCTCTCTCTCTCTCTCTCTCTCTCTCTCTCTCTCTCTCTCTCTCTCTCTCTCTCTCTCTCTCTCTCTCTCTCTCTCTCTCTCTCTCTCTCTCTCTCTCTCTCTCTCTCTCTCTCTCTCTCTCTCTCTCTCTCTCTCTCTCTCTCTCTCTCTCTCTCTCTCTCTCTCTCTCTCTCTCTCTCTCTCTCTCTCTCTCTCTCTCTCTCTCTCTCTCTCTCTCTCTCTCTCTCTCTCTCTCTCTCTCTCTCTCTCTCTCTCTCTCTCTCTCTCTCTCTCTCTCTCTCTCTCTCTCTCTCTCTCTCTCTCTCTCTCTCTCTCTCTCTCTCTCTCTCTCTCTCTCTCTCTCTCTCTCTCTCTCTCTCTCTCTCTCTCTCTCTCTCTCTCTCTCTCTCTCTCTCTCTCTCTCTCTCTCTCTCTCTCTCTCTCTCTCTCTCTCTCTCTCTCTCTCTCTCTCTCTCTCTCTCTCTCTCTCTCTCTCTCTCTCTCTCTCTCTCTCTCTCTCTCTCTCTCTCTCTCTCTCTCTCTCTCTCTCTCTCTCTCTCTCTCTCTCTCTCTCTCTCTCTCTCTCTCTCTCTCTCTCTCTAACCCTTACTAACCCCTTTTCTCACTCTCTCACCCTCCCTACTCCTCCCCTACCTTTAATCCCCCCCTCCTTATCTTTGTCTCTCTCCATCTGCTTCCCCCCTAATCCTTTATAACCCCATCTCTCACTCTTTCTCTTCCCTACTCCTCCAACTCCACGTTACCCCTACCCCTCTCTCTCTTTCCCAACCCCATAACATCCCTACCTCTCTCTTTCTCTTTCTCTCTCTCACTCTCACTACCGCTAACCCCCCCTCTCTCTCCTTAACCTCCCTCCTACTCTCCATACCCATAACCACCACCTACACCCCTCTATATTTCTCTCCTACTCCCCCATCCCATACCTCTCTCTCTCTTTGCATCTACCCCTCTCCCTTTGAATCTCCTAATCCCCCTTCCCCTATTTATTACCCCCCGATCTCTCTACTTTCTCCCACACTATATCCCCTCTTCCTTATAACTACCCTAATCCTCCCTAAACCCCTACCCACCAACCTTGATATCCACTCTTTATCTCCCCCAACCACCCTCTTACCCCTTACCCCTAGGGTAAATTTATTGTCTATAAAAATGTGTGCACACTTAGCTCTATAAAACACACACGTGTTTTATAATAGAGATAAAACAAGCATGCTTTTTGGATTTCATGACACCCAGATAATAGAGAAAGGGAAATTTGAATTTAAACAAAATGTACTCATGTTCCTTACCACCTAAATCGAGCCTCATCACATGTTCGATTGTCATCCATCTTTCTATGTGTCTTCTTCAAAGTTAGCATGGGGTTAACAAAACTTGTGGTATGGAATCTGGTAAACTATAGCTATTTGGGAATTTCATCTATTTTCTCAATATGCGTGTGATTTACCACTTGATACAATATGCTAGACACACTCATTTTTTGTGAAATTTTATACCCATATAACATTTTTGTGCAGATTCCAAATATGTAATTGTTTTTAATATTTTTTTTTTGTCTATTTTCCTTGTGTCATTACTCCTTAACTCAAAAAACACACTATGAGTGTTTCTTCCATAACTTTTTCATTTCTCAAGCATTTAAAAAATGTATGTTGCAGTACTAGACATAAACCCCTACATGCTATATAAAAAAACCATTTCATGATCATTACATTACTAGACCTTCAAAAGTTGCACCCACACTTGGCGTACTATTTTTTAGGTTTGATCACTTAGATAATTTTAAAAAATGATAAATTATTAAATTTATTTTGGAAATAGTGTCACACTAGTACAATTTGTTCTCTACATGTCTACCATTTTTTGTAGGTTGATTCCATCAATTAGGCACTCATATACCGTATCATTTTCCTAAAAAATACTTGTTAGAAAATTCAAACTTGAGATAGTTAAAAACATTTTCGATAGATAAAATTTTCATATTTAGAAACATGATTCAATTTCCTACATTTCATCTTTTTTAACTCAAACCTAAACCCACTGTGTATATATCTCAAAATATCCACATAAGTTGAAGGGTTCCTATTTTTTCAGTTTTCTATTATAGATAATGCATCAAAAAATACCCTCGTTAGCTTGCACTAACCCATAAATTCTAAACCCTTCCATCTTTGAAGTAAAAGAAAAAATCTCATAAAATCATAATAGAAACCCTACCAATCTTGTGTTTTGAGCCAAAAGTTATTGAAAAAAGGGAAATGCTACTCCAAAAGCATAAGGGAGTTTAGAAGAAAATATGAGAATCGCCTTTATGAAACACCATGATCCTTTAGTGAAACAAGGTTTTATGAAACTTATACTTTAGGGAGAAAAATGGAAGTGGTATAAAAATTCAGATGCGAGATAATATTGTTTTTCCTTTACCGATAACATAAGGATATGTGCAATGAATCTAGGAGACAAATACTTTTTTAATCAATAATTACAATTTAATGAATTGTTCAAAAGTTATTAAAATGAATTTATATTTAAATTTTATAATGAAAAAAATGTGTCCTCATTATGTCTTCCATGTTATTAAGGCTCGTAAAGTCACAATTCAAATAGAACAAGATCCACGAAGTGGCAATGTCCCTAAGGATAGATTTAAGATTTAAGATTGAATGCAAATAAAACGGTTCCATGTAAGATTGAGGATAGATTTAAGATTTAAGATTGAGTTGCTTTTAAGAGGACTATATTTCTGAAAAGATACCTATTAGGTCAGGATGTTAAATGATTAAAAAACACCATACTGTGATAACTAAAATCATACTATAGGGAATTCAACAACAACGTATCTCTTTTTTGTGTAGGCACAAGTGGAGGAAGCATGTCTCTAGATGCATTAGAAAACATCATAATACATTTACCAAATTTTCAAATCTTGTGGGTAGACAATCCAATGAATTGATTATAAGACATATAGGTAAAAATCCTGTCAATAATATTCACAGTCCAATAGAATATTTTAACGTGAAAATAAGCCAAGACAACTCCATCATATTCCTCGTTATACCTGTAAACACCAAATGCAATCAAACTATAGAGAATCCTGGTTCCAGAATTTAACAATTTTAAATCAAACACCTAAAAAAATATCTAGTGATTTCATATCTCTAACGGATATTATAATTTATAACATTCATAAATGAACGAACAAGCTATATTTTGAACAAAGTTTATTTCCCCTTTTCATGAATCCAGTAACATAACATGCTATAAAATCATTCAAGGTGGTTGTAATAATGAAGTTAACGTCATAGTCATAACTTTCAAATGCATTCAATAAGATAGATACCAAAACAAATAAATTGTATCATTGTCAAAATATAAATATTTATAACTGAATGCTTAGCATTTTCAAACATTGAAACAAGAAAAATACTCCAAATGTATTTATCGGTTGTTTAGGAACTGTCTGGACAAAATCTGAATGTTTAGCATTCCCAAAACTCAAACAAGCAAAAAATATCAACTGCTTTTGACCCTAGTTTGTTGCTGGTCTGATCAATGGACCTGTTGACTGACTTGGCTACATTTTGGTCATTCTTGTGTACTCACAAAAAGGCATTAGCTAGCAAAACGACCATCTTTTATTACTATGGTTGAATCAAAATACATACCGGGGTTATCAAAGTGATTAACCATATATGTGTACTATGTGGATGTAACTTGTATATGGCATGTTGTATTAGTTTACTAGATTAATACGATATTAATTCACTCCAAGCTTAGGTAATCTCTAGTAGTCATAGATTAGGGTTAACTACATCAATAAGAGCATAATTACTCTAATTCTACTAAGCAGAGGATACTTAGTAAACGACTAAGACTGAGTAAGAACAAGCCCACATAAATTCTAATCTGAGTACAACACCGGGTCTATTAATTTTACTTAAATACTCTTTTATGCCCTGAATAATGAACTTAATCTATATAAGCTTATAACAATTAAATATGGTCATCATCTTTTATTTTCTTTAAATTCCATAAATCAAAATTAGTCAAACAAACTTTAACTCTCTCTCTTTATATATATATATATATATATATAATTTGAATTTTAAATTAAAACAATTTTTATCTATTAAAAAATTTATTAATATAAAATCCAAATGATGGGAGATAACATATACGAAACACTGTATTTTATCATTAAAAAGAATGGTAAAATTTAGTTTCACAACACTCCATTTCTTAAATTAAAAAAAAAAATCTAATTTTTTTTCTTAAATAAAAAAAACTAAATTTTATATGGATGTATGTATATAATGAAATGAGTCACAATTCTGACATTCTGCTTTACAAATATTATTTTAATGGATCGAAGTAACTCAATAAATAAACAAATATATCCTCCTCTCCCATGTTGTCTGATACCCGGCATGCATCAACACTACTATTTTCATGCTGCTTGAAAGTGAGTAAAATTCATCCATTTGCACAGAATAAAAAGAAGTGAAATTACATTGAACCCTTATGAAGTTATGCATATAAATAGATAAATGTGAGGACAGATCTACAAATCCAAGGGTTTAGAGCACAATAATTTACAAATGACAAACTCCAAATTTCAATTCCAATGTCTATTCTCTAATTTATTTGATTTTGAAATTATCCAACAAATTATTTAATCCTTGGATACTAAAACATCTCAATAACTCTTCGAACTTATAGGCTCGGTACAGAGGTGGATGTTATTCATCAACCATGGATGCTATAGGAGAAATGAAGGCGCCCACTATTGGGCTAAAGAACATAGGAATTGATATATGTGCATTGGACGTGTTCGTTACTGCTCGATGTAGAACACTCTTGAATCTCTCATTTGTCAGAGCCTATTTATATTCAAATCACACAAGCAATTTCCATTATCACGAAGTCTTACAAGACAAAACAAAAACTTATGTATATTAGATAGGATCTGTGTAGTCTTTTCTAACCTGTAGTTAATTGATTAACCAAGTTGACTATGAAGGCGTTAGTTATGGGGTGTATAGCAACCGACTTTCCATTTTTCAGTACTTGAAGGACACTTACGTCACCTTGCATTAGAACCGTTATGCCACCTGTGTCTGAATGGGCTGGTATACCAAGGGTAATATCTGGATCTAGGCATGGAGGATAGTAATTTATGACCATCCATTGTTGATGTTTTCAAATACTTTATACATGTAGTCAGATTCTATCCCTGCAGCTTTAGAAATGGCTTCCAACATCCTTATGCATAATACTATCAATGCCACAATGTACTTTCCTGCAATCTCTCTATAAGAAAGCTAAGCTTAATCAGAACTTGTTAGATAGTTTCTGCATGTTCAGAGAGTGGCTACAGAGAATAGAGGCGCTTGCTCAAGCTTCATCTTGTAAATATATATATTTCAAGAAAATGAAAAGGGTGAGTCTATATATGTTCATATTACAGCTGATTTAGTTTTCATATTGGACATTAACCTTTTACCATTTGAGTTCCTTTGTGTCATCAAGCAATGTTAATATGAGCAATATTAACTTGGAATGCATGCCATTATTTTTTCCAAAATAATATGTTAATTCCATTTAACCTATTAGCTATAAATACTCAAAACAATCAATTTCATGTACCAAATTTTTTAAGCAGTTAGTTTGAATGTCAATTGCAACCTTTCAAGGTTTTTTAATCAATGGTCGTTCTAATGGGACAAATTCTAGTGTTTCCACATACATCCGAGATGTTTCTAGGTTTGAGGTGGTTGAACTATTTTTCATGTCAAATATTTTTAACCTTTTAGGGTTTTTTAATCCATTGGTCGTTTCTAAGGGGAAACTTCCAGTGCTTCCATAGACATGCAGATGTTTCTAGGTTTTAAGCAGTTGACCTATTTTTCATGTGAATTATTTTTAATCTTTCAGGGTTATTTAATCCACTGGTTGTTCCTAAGGGGGTAACTTCCAATGCTGCTAGCCTTTCGGGTTTTCTAATCCACTCGTAGTTTCTGAGGGGCAACGTCCAATGCTGCCACATACATACATACCATATGTTTATAGGTTTAAGGTTGTTGATATATATATATATATATATAAGACCAACTCCCACACAATTCAAAATAGTTTTTGAAGTTTTAAGCTACCACACAATTAACAATAGTTTCTGACATTTTAAACCTGAATCACCTTTATACATATAATTATAAAATTAAATCAAAATCAGGTATATGTCTTGATAGTTAAAAATTAGGTTTACTGGAGTAACCTTTACGTTTTAATACTTTTGTAAGTTCATTTTCACTAAAACAATCATTCAATGTGTAGATTTTCTTACTGGTAGGCTGTAGGTTTTTGAGGCCAAGAGCCCATGATGTATTCTAAAGGATGACAAGGGACGTGTAATAGATAATCCCTCCAGTTATGTACTATTTCGTTCTCAATATGGAATCCTGTACAGAGCAAAACATGCTTGTTTTGGTCCTCTGAGTAAAGGCATGCTCGGTCTTCCACTGGCATTTCAAAAAATTCTTTGGCGACTCCCATCAAGCTTTTCATGATAGTCTCTAGCACTCCATGGTTCACTATCTGTAATTAAGCTTTGAACCTATCATATTGGTTAAACCTATTTCAGATTATATGGAAAGCGATAGTTCGAAAGATTCTGCGGGCCGGTCCTCACGGTGGTCTTAGATGGACTGGAAAGGATAAATACCTAAGGGTAAAAGGCACAATGAAGTAAGCTCAAGCCATCGAATGATAGAAACGAGCCTTGAAGCATGATGCAATAACCAATAGATGGTGTGAATAAGGTGAAGGTTATAAGGAATTGCAATGAGAACATAAGGAGATGAACAATGAAGGGAACACCGATTCGTGACTGAAACATCTATAGACAAAGCTAAAGGTTATGTTTTATATCTTGTTACGTAAAAAGGAGATAAGTAGTGTTTGGGAGATAAAGACATTGGCTCAACCTTTGTAGGTACAATAATGGGGGAGGGTAGAAAACATGGAAAGTACAGCAGTGCTCTATCGAAAACAAGCCAAGGATTTTTTTCAGCCTTTCAGATATTATAACCTAACTTGAACCAACCAGTGACTAGCATACAAATTATTACAAAACCCATCTACACATCTCTATAGTCAAGTAAAAGAAAGTAGAAAATTGATGTCTTAAATGTTAGACTTCAAGACTTCATGACAAAATTGGTTTGCAGTATAAAGTTTGTTTTTTGGGGGGATCTGACTAAGAGTGAGGAATAAGCTCTGAAAAGAAGAGAAACAAGTCAAGGGAGAATTGTTGATAAGGAGAAATTGAAAATTCATGTACCTGGAAAAAGCCACCATCCTCACAAGCACATCTGATCTGATGGATTAGCCCGGTTATGTTAGGTCCATCCAGGTCTTTGAGATCCAACACTGTAATGTCCTCAGAATAGGAGACCGGGCGTTCATTAGGAGGTTGGATATATTTATCCTACACTTGAAGATGGTTTATTCCATTGGTAATGAGATTTTCAATACCACAGAGCTCATGGGTCTTCGCATCATCCATTGTAGATGGAATCCTTCTCTATTGAACGAGACTAACTACCTACACACAACGAAGTTTCAAACAAAAGAAATAAGAACAAGAATTGAGATTCACTGGCAATGGCTGATCTGTATATATACACATACCACAACCCCTAGGTTTGAAAGTTTGAGAAGCATGTGTCCCAATTTTGCAGAAACTATTTTAGAAGTTTAGATCAAACAGAGCCATGCTTGAATTTATTTGATAGTTTATGCAAAACAATTGAAAGATAGACTTGCCGATTAGGAATTGGCAAATAGCACGAGGGAGTGATATAATACTAGAATGTGTACCTAGACAATTTTGCTTCCCAAGGCACTTTTAGCATTGCATAATGATAACGGACAACTATAGTACATAAGTATTAAACCCTTGCAGGAGGAGAAACTCTGCTACCTGGTCACAGATCTTGAATTCAAACTTGGATTTCGAAATATTAATGAAAAATAGCTGGCAAGCAATTCTCAATAGACAACATACCATATCTCAAGATAAGAGGCTGATGCGACCCTGCCGCTGGGTCTTGGGGCACAAATATCGACACCAACGTCATTTGTACGGGGCCAATAAATGACATTTAATTACAATTTTAAAAAATACACTAACTAAATAATATTCTAACTTTAGTGTAACTTTAGCAAAATTAAAAAATCAAAATTAATTAAACAGAGTAATCGCTATGAGCGATTCATATATATATCCCCTCGCAGACATAATAACAATGAATGGTTTATATGTAAAAAAATAAAATATGGATATTATATATTAAAAAGGAGCATGACATAGGAATTATATCCCCTCGGGGACATAATAACAATGAATGGTTTATATGTAAAAAAATAAAATATGGATATTATATATTAAAAAGGAGCATGACATAGGAATTATATCCCCTCGGGGACATAATAACAATGAATGGTTTATATGTAAAAAAATAAAATATGGATATTACATATTAAAAAGGAACATGACATGGAGTTTTCCATACGAGTATTCATTTATAAATCAATAATTTTATATAAAATATTTGCTCTTATCCCTTGGGGACATAATAACAATGAATAGTATATATGTAAAAAAATAAAATATGGATATTATAGGTTAAAAAGAACATGACATGGAGTTTTCCATACGAGTATTCATTTATAAATCAATATTTTTATATAAAATATTTGCTTTTTTATCTGTAGCATTTCAATATATATAAAAAATTATTATATAAAAATGATTACGAGACAAACGAATGTTCATATAGAGAAATTTGTGTATCATCTATGAATATTTAGATGAATATAAATAAATATATAAGAAGTTGTGAGGAAATTGAAAAAAAGACTATATTATTTTAATTTTTAATTTGTTTAAATGTTACTTAATCTGAAGAAGAATGGTTATTATTATAATAATAATTTATTTTTAAAGTTATTGTCAAGTAAGATATCAAATTGGTGTATGAGACCCCTTGTTTGTGGGACAAGGAGCCATTTAACCTAAAGTCTACAAAGGTGTCCATACACTACCAACTTGTACTTTTCTTTGTAATTCTGTTCGACGATTATTAAAACTGACGACTCCTAAAATTTCCTCACTATCAAAGTTTCTACATTTTTAGGTCGCTTGATCAAATCCGGCAAATGGTATTTTGATATTTTGATTGTCCTTGGTTTGGTTCCCATCGGAACAAGTCGGTTTTTTGTGTTTCCATTTTGACCATCTTTGGTTGGGCTCGCATCCTAGTAGGTCGATTTTAACTTTAGTTTGGTTCACATCGCAGTAGGTCGGTTTTTAATATTTGGACGTTTTGGTTCACATTACATAAATTAGACGGTGGTTCAAGTCTAAGAGGTCTTTTTTTTGGTATTTGGGATTTTTGGTTCACATCACACATCATATTAGATGGCTGATTCAAATCCAGGAGGCCCAGATTAGATCGGTTGTTCAAATCGAGGAGGTTTTTTTTTGTATTTGAAAATATGTTATTTTTTAACAATCTCACAATATGAGATAACACAAAAGGTATAAGATTTTAAACCAGTGAAGCTACTCGAAAATGTCAAACACAAATTATAAAGCATAAAGAACAGAAGGTAAGACTTACCTTTTACCTTACTGATGTTTTTCTACTTGCCCCATCTAGAGAAGGAAGACCTAGTCCCCTTTACTTGGAGAAATTAGGTGCTTAGGATATATTGCTATAAACCTTTCTCTTAGAAGTTGGTTCTAAGAGATATGTTTTATTTATTTTTTAAATCATATGGCTTAAAATAAGAAATGCTATAAGAACAAGAGCCACGTGGTGGCAATGTCTTGACATTGCCAGCTGTTTTTTTGTAGAAAGTTGTAGCGAGGAGGAATTTGGTTAGAGTTAAGGACAATTGATGGATAATTCTTAGACTTGTGTTATTTAGACAATTAAACTTCAAGAAAAACACTCTATATTTATATTTATTTACAGTTTATTGCAGTGTAATGACTTTATACCAGTTCTATAGATTATCAACATATATTTATATTTCTCATTGTCATGAAATTATGGAGATCTCAAGATCAAGTCCTAATGAGTTCCTTGGGTCTACCAACCAATATTTTGGTTGATGATTACTACCATCCTACATCTGAAAAATAAAGGAAAAGAGGATAAATCTACAGGATGGTGGTAAGGTACTAGTAAAAATTACAAAGGAATGAGATTAATGACATGAAATACTGCAAATTGATTAACATGAAATACTACAAAAAAGGGTACACCATTGACAAACAAGTAAGACATGAAAAAATATGTGTGCCATCGTGATTCCTGATTTGACCCAAACTAATGTAGCCCTTGAATTCAAAATCTGCAAGTTTTTAACACTTCATAGTCAATAAGTGAATTCATAACCAAATTTAAAATAGCTAAGTGAATATTGGCTATCACCATTGGTATTGGATTGAGAATTCATAATCAATTTCAAAATTGGAATGGTAAGCTTTACAAGATTAGGTTAGTATGCCAAAAAAAAAAAAAAATCAAATTCAATTTATAATGAAATGAACATAATTACATTTTACAAGATGTATGTGTGACTTCTGAAAACATTTCTTATTTGAGCATCCATGTTGGCAAGTAATCAAGGCCCCTACCAAATCTCGCTCATTACAAGGTAAGTATGCATAACCATACAATACATATATCATTGAATAAAACAATGATCAACTGTATGTTCCACACAACAAAGATCATCCATCGTTCCTTATATTAAGAGAGTGTTTCTTACGTATCATTAATAAAACCATGATCAACTATATGTTCCACACAACAAATATCATCCATGGTTCCATGAATTAAGAGAGTGTTTCTTACAAATTTGCAATCATCGACTCTTTGTCGGTTTAGGCACGTCAGATAAGATGACATTTACATAATTTACGTGTCCGAGCCGAACATGGAAGGGAAAGAAAGTACGAGTTTCAAACTAAGGACGCCTACAATCTTTTCTGAATGCATTCAAGTCGTTCTCGCACCAAACTAGAACTCATAGGGCTGAAGCTTTGCAACTATAAAACCATTCAAGGAAGTCGTTCTACACATGGCTCAAAATAGATTATTAGTGTTATTAGGGTTGATTAGCTAAATACGATCCTAAATATCCCATCTCTTTGGACTAGCTAGAGTGGTTGCGTGCTTTGAGCTTCAAGCAAAAGGTTTGGGGATCAATACCCCAGGAAGGCTGCCTTTGGTGTCTCACTCAATGTCCCTCCCAGGTTAAGCAACTTGAAAAAAGTTAGCTCAAAACTCTACAAAACTCGACAAATACAAAAAACTTCAAAGTACAGAATATGTCTGAGGTGAGTTTGACAAGTTTTGACGAGGTGACAAGTGTTCAGGGAAGTCTTGAATATAGGTACAATCCAACCTTGGATGTGGAGCTTCCCTCAGCTCTCATTTTGGTTATTCTTAGTTTTATGTTTTGAGGTGGCTTCAATAGTTGAAGTGATAGTTCCATTTTGGGTATAGGAACATCTTACCTATCAAATTTTATAATAAAATGGACCAGGAAAGTAGCAAACTTATCGGGCTCAATCATGCTTGCATTCTAAAAATCACCTAATCTAAAGGTAGACATAAATTATGTTTATATTTCCTTTTAACCTCTCTTGACCTTCTCAATGAGAATGAGATTGAAAACTGAAAAAACTAAATTAATTTAGAGTTTTCTCAAAATTTAATCAAAGTTTTGATTAATAAATTAAAAGATGTTTTAGATGTTTCAATGAAAGTGTTGTATGTGTGCACTATTCATAGCACTGTTATAAGAAAACAAGAAAATAAAAAATATAAGGCATTTAAGCCCTAAATTTGAATATCTAAACCAAACCAAACTAACATCCCTTTAAAACAATATGCAACATTAAAAACAACAATCAAATGAATGCACTTGCAAACATGAATTATTGAATTAGCAATCTCCACAGTATTGTTCCAGTGGGTCCATTTGAAAGTACCGTGCTGCATTAACAATCATTAGCATCCTTTAATGTCCAGAACAAAACCAAAAATATTATAAAACTTTCAAGAATTCACCTAAATATTTGCAAAATATTTACAGAGAATTTATGATATAATTATTTATAATCGTTTTATAAATGTCCAAAGGAAATTTCTAAATTAACAAAATTACTTCAATATTTCACAAAACTTAAACTATGCATAGAATAATGTGAAACCTGGGCATAGGCGATCATAGTATTTCGCACTTTTCTTTGAAATAGGCGATAGGGACGAGCAAGGACAACGCTCGGAGGTCATATGATAGCTAATAAAGGCCATAGGCCAAGGCATAGTGTACTTCGTTTTCATAGCTTTCCTTTCCGTTTTCAAAGTCCAAGGGCTTCAAATTGAGACATCTCCCCTGAAACCGTCTACCACGTATGTAATCAATATTTTTGTCCCCTAAATTATATAGAATCCCTACACAACCTTGATTTGAGAGAGAGAGAGATTTTCATGGGATGCCCAAAAAAACTGAAGGAATGAAATCACGAAACTGCAAAGTCCATGCCTAAAAGTTAAAACAATAAAAAAATTAAATAATGAAAAGACAAGTTGAATAATGTAATTTGTTAAGAATGAAATTTTCGTGAGAATTCATATATTCTACCTACTACACAAACTTCCTAGTGTATGGGAGTCTGGCTAATATGGTATATACATCAATAAGACAACAAAATCGTATAAATTTCGATAGACATTTTACCAATAATTTCTTAATAAACAAATGATACACATCATAGTGGAAATTAAAATCTGGTTCAACCCAAAATGAAAGATTTAGCAAAAGCAGCTTTCATGAACAAGTCCCGTGCACAAGCTATAATAATGTTTGTTATGCCAAAATGATAAGCCTGTAGTTGGCCCTCTACTCTAGTAATACGCCTTTCTTGGATTATTCTGCAAGAAGCATAGACAAACCACATACATAAAATTATGAGCACTGAACCCTGATCCTTGATATATCTACTGGAGAAGGGTTACCCAAAATAACATCACACTTGAATTCTCTATATAGCATCATTGAAAGCTATTTAAAGAGGTTTTGTAGAAGTTATAAGCTCATGCAAGGTTCCTTCAAAAATTTATATATATGTAAGAAATCCGGACTACAACATCTTGCATAGATATGGGGAAAAATACTCACAAGAGGATTAGGTCTGTAACGATATCCAAGCATCATTCTTTTCTTGTAATGTTCATAAATATCATCTTCAGAAGACACTTCCCCTGGATGTTCTGCTCCAACTCCTAGATTATTCAATTTCACATTACCTTCCTGAATGGGATGTGCACAACCTGTCTTCCCACTTCCAAGTCCCTCTCCTAAACACAAATTCCAATACATCAAATTTTGTAGTGGGCATGCAACAAAACCAAAACAAGCAACAAAACAAACATAATAAGAAGAAACTTACCTTCTTTCCATCCCATCTTCGACAATAGCCTATGGCCAACATTATCTGACTGAATTTTTTCCATCTCTGTCGCTTCCCTGTAAGATTTATGGGCAAAAAACATCATTGCAGGATGCTAAAAAAAATTCTAGCTCTTCAGGAGGAATGTAGTCACCCATGGGGTGACCTTTCTTTGGTGGAGCCACTGCTAAAATAAACAAGAAAAGGAATTAACCGCTAAAAATACCACATAGCAACTCAAAGCATGGAGCACCAGAACTATGCAATGCAATATGAAAATCTTTCCACTGAAGTAATTAGTCACAATATAATTCCATACAACCCAGCGTAAGGAACAAGAATGTTGAAGACAAAATTTATCTTTTAAGTTAAATTTACAAAACTTATGGGCACCAATTACTTAAACCTAGAAATGAAAATGAAGCATGAATATTTGATAAAGTACAATAGAATACAAAAGAATCATTGAAGAATTTGTCCCCCGCATACATTGAAGGGAATTTGGAGGGGCATTTCATCTTTGGTCTTCTTAGGTGGTATCCTTAGCTCTTTTGCTGCAACTTTTTTCATATAGTATTCCATCATGGCTACTGGATCTATTGCTATGGGTGGTGGCTCAATAATATGCTCATGTGTAACAATGTATCTCAGGAACAATAGAAATGGAAGGAATCTTATAGAGATAATATGTTACAAAACAATTTAAAACATGATAGCTGTAAAATAATGTGTACATAAAACCAAGACTCATTTGTTAACCAAAGTTGTAAGATTGATAAGAGATCTAAATCAGATACAAAATAGGACAATACTATACCACCGGATACAAAATAGGACAATACTATACCACCATAGGAACAAGCTAAATGAGTTGATTGATTTGACCATCTTGAATCTACACCACCAGCATCATAGAGTGCAGAGCCTGGAGTTTGATAATTTGTTCGCTATTGAGGAGCACTTTTTTGCAAATTGTTACCTTTTCGGGATGTTGTATTTCTTGTAATGGTTGTAAAATTCCATAGAAAAATTGTAAGTTCTAGGTGTTCTTGATTAATGCATGGACCTGTCAATCTTTCTGATGAAGCAAAAAGTACCCATGTGGATGTAACCTGTATATGGCGTGTTGTATTAGTTTACTAGATTAATACGATATTAATTGACTCCAAGCTTAGGTAATCTCTAGTAGTCATAGATTAGGGTTAACTACATCAATAAGAGCATAATTACTCTAATATTCTACTAAGAAAAGGATACTTAGTACAGGACTAAGACTGAGTAAGAACAAGCCCACGTAAATTCTAATCTGAGTACAACACTGGGTCTATTAATTTTAATTAAATACTCTTTTATGCCCTTAATAATGAACTTAATCTATATAAGCTTATAACAATAAAATATGGTCATCATCTTTTATTTTCTTTAAATTCCATAAATCAAAATTAGTCAAATAAACTTTAACTCTCTCTCTTTATATATATATATAATTTGAATTTTAAATTAAAACAATTTTTATCTATTAAATTTTTTATTAATATAAAATCCAAATCATGGGAGATAACATATACAAAACACTTTGTATTTTATCATTAAAAAGAATGGTAAGATTTAGTTTCGCAACACTCCATTTCTTAAATTAAAAAAATAAAACTAATTTTTTTTCTTAAATAAAAAAAAAAAAAAATTTATATGGATGTATGTATATAATGAAATGAGTCACAATTCTAACATTCCGCTTTACAAAAATTATTTTAATGGATTGAAGTAACTCAATAAATAAACATATATATCCTCCTCTCCCACGTTGTCTGATACCCGTCATGCATCAACACTACTATTTTCGTGTTGCTCGAAAGTGAGTAAAATTCATCCATTTTCCCAGAATAAAAATAAATGAAATTACATTGAACCCTTATGAAGTTATGAATATAAATAGATAAATGTGAGGACATATCTACAAATCCAAGGTTTTAGAGTACAAGAATTTACAAATGACAAACTCCAAAGTTCAATTCCAATGGCCATTCTCTAATTTATTTGATTTTGAAATTATCCAACAAATTCTTTAATCCTTGGATACTAAAACATCTCAATAACTCTTCAAACTTATAGCCTTGGTACAGAGCTGGATGTTATTCATCAACCATGGATACTACAAGAGAAATGAAGGCATCCACTGTTGGGCTAAAGAATGTAGGAATTGATATATGTGCATTGGACGCATTCGTTACTACTCGATGTAGAACACTGATGAATCTCCCATTTGTCAGAGCCTATTTATATTCAAATAACACAAGCAATTTCCATTATCATGAAGTCTTACAAGACAAAACACAAACTGATGTATATTAGATAGGATCCGTGTAGTCCTTTCTAACATGTAGTTAATTGATTAGCCAAGTTGACTACGAAAATGTTAGTTATGGGGTGTATAGCAACCGAATTTCCATTTTTCAGTACTTGAAGGACGCTTATGTCACCTTGCATTAGAACCGTTATGCCACCTGTGTCTGAATGGGCTGGTATACCAAGGGTAAGATCTGGATCTGGGCATGTAGGATATTAATTTATGACCATCCATTGCTGACGTTTTCAAACACTTTATACATGTAGTCAAAGTCTATCCCTAGAGTTTCAGAAATGGCTACCAACAGCCTTATGGTTGGGTTGTTTTGGACTAATACGGTTGTCAAGTAGGGTCTAGTTTTTGTACACTCTCTGTAAGGTTTCGACCCATTTGTGCCTATCACAGGTATTATGTCTAAACTAGCATATAGGTTAGGATGTCACATCTGCTTGCACTTATGCATTTCCTTATGACCGTTCCATCTTAACCTTAGGTATGAACCCATTCCATGGTATCACATAACCTTCATGTTGTTATTAGAAGTGGGACTATGTGAATGGTAGAGCTTTCCTATACATGGGTGTCCTAGTTAGATCCCCTTTGTATTTGGTACCAATGTTGTGAGTCCTCTCTTAGGTTCGGGAGTCCTTTGTATAGTATCACCATGTCTTTTCGCAAGAGCCTCATACTCCTCTTGATCTTTTTGCTGGCATGCTTCCTTAGGACTCCCTTATGTCAAGTTGTAAATGCATTATCATGAAATTTTCCTGCCTCATTGAGCCTTATGTCGGCTTCCCTGACTTTGAGTATTAGCCATATAGCCTGAGCTTGTCTCATTTCTAGCCGTGCAGAGCCATTTTATATATCCTTTGCAGCTTGATTCTCGATTTTTAACGGGAGGGGACTTTCCCCTGAGTGTTGCTATCCTACACATATGTCCTTGCATTGAGCATAGGTATGTTCCACTGCTTGGAACTAGTTTGTTTGTCCCTTGACACTCGTCTCCTCCCAGTTTGTAACTTTAAAGCAATTTTATTCTTTTTCAATGTTTTCAAATATTTGAAAAAGTCCAAAAAAAAAATTTAAAAACCAAAAAGCCGGACAGGAAAAGATGTTATCTTTGGCAGCAGTCGAGTCATGTCGCCTTCGAACAAAGCACTGTATACCACATCCGTTGGTTGGGTTAATAGTTTGACTTTAGGAGCTGTACTTGTTTCCCTAAGTTTATCTCCACCGATTGGTTAAGCTTCTAGTCCATATGGAGCCTCTGTCTATGCCTCCTGTGTCACAGAGATGTCCCAATTTTGTATATCGAGTCTGTGCTACCTACATTCAGTCACCATTTTCCTTTATTCTCTTGTTCGAAGGAAGTTGAAACCTGAGTCAGTCATTCCTCAATTATCTTGACTTTGCATGTTGGCCATTCCCGGTATAGTTACTGGTTTGTGCACCTTATGATCGAGTCCTTCCACATTATACAGCTTTGCTAAGTACCTCATGTTGGATGATGGGGGATGCCTTAATGCCCTCCTTCTAGCGGATTTCATCCCATCGACTTCAGAACATTTATTCTGGGATAGGAATCCAAAGTCATGTTTGAGTGCCTTGAGACTTGCAGTCATCAGTGGCAGGTTCTCTCGCCATCGACATTTTTTTGGGAATACATCAATGTCCCCTGATCGATGGATTCTCTCAAGTGTTCGACCTCAACACATTTATTCACACTTGTTAGTTTGCACTCTAGTACCTTGATTCCCATTTTCATTATCAGTGGGTGATCTCACATCTGTTAACAGTATACATTAATGACCTGTAATCAAACGATGGACTACTATGTTCGACCTCGACACCTCTATTCACATAGTAGGACATGTACTCGTAGCAGTTTTTGTAGAAGACCTTCTAGATTGGTGGAATATCATATATGCTACCTCCTTGATCGTGCCAGTGTTCATGAGATTTCAGCTCTCGTGCCATGATTCCAATATATGTTAGATATTTCCAGCCATTATGGAGATCTTGATCCACTATATATCTTCAGCCATCATGGAGATCATGATCCTTTGTATATCTTCATCATGGAGATTCTGATCTATTTATATTGTATGTGGTGATGACCACATATGTTATATTGTATCATGCCTATTCATGGCCATTGTACTCTTATGTATCCAAGACTGCTATATGTATTTACAGTTATGTGCAGAGTTATATCATTGTATAGTGCTAATTGGATGGCTGGTTCTTCCACTGGGTTCTTCACTTCTGGGATGGACTTATAATGTATTTCGGCCATCGTATGACCCCTCTAACCTCACACATTAGGGGGCATCTGTTATAGCTGATTTTACCACACATGGTGAATCACACTTTTATGGCCTTCCCTGTCCTTCTGCAGACTCCTTATACCCCATGGACCGTTTTTGTTCCTTTGATGTTTCCAATATCATCTCTAAAAACATGCAAAAATTGCCATACGTGACTTTTAAACCCTTTCTCGCGTATATATGCAGGTTTGACCCCTAAAACCACATACATCGAGATGTGTGCAAAGGCCAAATTCTTTTGGAGTTTTCCTTGATGTGGATCCAACTCACTTGTCTTCTGGCCTTCCATATGCCTTGAGATCGCTCGGATTCGACCCTTCATTACCCTATTGAAGAGCTATATAAGGAACCCTTTGGATACATTGAAGGCATGAGGAATTGAAGAGCAAGAAAACTATAGTCCATTGTTGCCAAAGCTTATACTTGATTCTGCAGACCTTTGTCCCTTGGAGCACTTTTTTGTTCTTCCCAAGCTTGCCATTTGCTTGTGAGCTTGCTATCGAGAGATGGAGGATTGAAGTGGTGGAGGCCCAAGTGGGGGAATCGGTTTCTTCGATTCGCAAACGTGCCAACAGAGGTTGTCTCTATTGTAATCTCTGTTTTATATTAATAGAAATATCTTTTCCTATCCAATAATGTGTATTTGAATGAATATTTGATCCATGGATGATTTCAAATACTTATATGTTATTGACTATATATGCTAGAGCAGGTCTAACACAATTATATATAGCATGTTTGTCTTGTTTATTGAATGTTGAGGAAACAATTTATCAATTCAAGTTGGAGTTGGAAAGCTCAACGGGGATCTACATCAACCGTTCGGAATAAGGTACGAATCGAGATCCTTTAGTGTTAGATATTTGGTTTCTCTTGCATAAAGGAAAGGATTGATTTCTGGAGTCATGTTGTCTGTTGTGGTACCCCAAGCCATAGGAATTTCTCTCTGTAACATAGTCAATGAGTGAATTCATAACCAAATTTAAAATAGCAAAGTGAATATTGTCTATCACCATTGGTATTGGATTGAGAATTCATAATCAATTTCAAAACTGGAATGGTAAGCTTTACAAGATTAGGTTAGTATGCAACAACAAAAAAAATCAAATTCAATTCATAATGAAATGAACATAATTACATTTTACAAGATGTATGTGTGACTTATGAAAACATTTCTTATTTGAGCATCCATGTTGGCAAGTAATCAAGGCCCCTACCAAATCTCACTCATTACATAACCACACAATACATATATCATTGACTAAAACCATGATCAACTATATGTTCCACACAACAAAGATCATCCATGGTTCCCTATATTAAGAGAGTGTTTCTTACGTATCATTAATAAAACCATGATCAACTATATGTTCCACACAATAGAGACCATCCATGGTTCCATGTATTAAGAGAGTGTTTCTTACAAATTTGTAGTCATCGACTCTTTGTCGGTTTACGCACGTCAGATAAGATGACATTTACATAATTTACGTGTCCGATCCAAACGGTGGAAGGGAAAGAAAATATGAGTTTGAAACTAAGGATGCCTACAATCTTTTCTGAACGCATTCAAGTCGTTCTCATGCTAACATGGAACTCATAGGGCTGAAGCTTCGCAACTATAAAAACCATTCAAGGAAGTCATTCTACACATGGCTCAAAATAGATTATTAGTGTTATTAGGGTTGATTAGCTAAATACAATCCTAAATATCCCATCTCTTTGGACTAGCTAGAGTGGTTGCGTGCTTTGAGCTTCAAGAAAAAGGTTTGGGGATCAATACCCCAGGAAGGTTTCCTTTGGTGTCTCACTCAATGTCCCTTCCAGGTTAGGAAACTTGAAAAAAGTCAGCTCAAAACTCTACAAAACTCGACAAATACAAAAAACTTCAAAATATAGAATATGTCTGAGGCGAGTTTGAAAAGTTTTGACGAGGTGACAAGTGTTCAGAAAAGTCTTGAATACAGGTACAATCCACCCTTGGGTGTGGAGGTTCCCTCAGCTCTCATTTTGGTTATTCTTAGTTTTATGTTTTGAGGTGGCTTCAATAGTTGAATTGATAGTTCCATTTTGGTATAGGAACATCTTACCTATCAAAATTTATAATAAAATGGACCAGGAAAGTAGCAAACTTATCGGGCTCAATCATGTTTGCATTCTAAAAATCACCTAATCTAAAGGTAGACATAAATTATGTTTATATTTCCTTTTAAGCCTCTTGACCTTCTCAATAAGAATGAGATTGAAAACTGAAAAAACTAAATTAATTTAGAGTTTTCTCAAAATTTAATCAAAGTTTTGATTAATAAATTAAAAGATGTATTAGATGTTACAATGAAAGTGTTGTATGTGTGCACTATTCATAGCACTGTTATAAGAAAACAAGAAAATAAAAATATAAGGCATTTAAGCCCTAAATTTGAATATCTGAACCAAACCAAACCGACATCCTTTTAAAACAATCTGCAACATTAAAAACAACAATCAAATGAATGCACTTGCAAACATGAATTATTGAATTAGCAATCTCCACAGTATTGTTCCAATGGGTCCATTTGAAAGTACCGTGCTGCATTAACAATCATTAGCATCCTTTAATGTCCAAAACAAAACCAAAAATATTATAAAACTTTCAAGAATTCACCTAAATATTTACAGAGAATTTATGATATCACGACAGGATTTGAATTCGAAATCCAACGTCATCTGACATTTCATATAGATGTGTCGGACAGTAATCACTGAAAAGAATGGCGATCAAATTTTTTTTTATAGCACCATCAAATATCCGACACATCAAGCGTCGGATATCTAACCCCCAGAGTGTCGCATATCCGACCCTTAAGCGCTGGATCTCCGACGGTCTGATGTCGGATATCCGACTGTATGGTGCCAGATATCTGACAGTATGTGGACCCAATAGTGTCGGATATTCAACCCCTTAGCGTCGGAGATCCAATGGGATGTATAGGTTTTTTTTTTTTTTTAAATGTAAGGTTTACATGATTTTAAATTTATGGTCCCATATTTTCAACGGTAACTATGTTCATGTTGGAGTATCGGGTATCTCCAGATGGTATAACCGCCGCACCTATGGGAATATAAAACAAGTGGTTTAACCACCACTCCTGGTGATAGGGCCTTGTGTTGGGTTTCAAATGTTTACCAACATCTACAGGTTTTGGTGTAACGGCAAACCTTACATGGTATTAGAGCTAAGGTCTCAGGTTCAATTCCCCCAAGCTACGCCGGAGGCGGGATGTTGGAGTATCGGGTAACTCCACATGGTATAACTGCCGCACCTCTGGGAATATAAAACAAGTGGTTTAACCACCACTCCTGGTGATAGGGCCTTGTGCTAGGTTTCAAATGTTTACCAACATCTGGAGGTTTTGGTGTAACGGCAAACCTTACAGTTCAAGGTGTCGAATATCCGATGCATGGCCATTATAAATATAAATTGTTTTAAACATTTCGATATGTTTGTTGTAGAAGCGACAGACGATTTGCAAAAATTACTTTTTCCTCGACGGACAATTTGTGAAAATTACTTTTTCCTCGACGGACGTTTTCAGAAATTGTTTTATTCTTCAACGGGCGATTGTGGGAATTTTTTTTCATCAATAGACAGTTTGCCGGGAATTTTTTATTCTTCGAATTCTCTCCGTTTGACAAAATTTTGATGCGTGGAACTTGATTTTTTAAGACAACCGGTTATATTCATTAACAAAGTTTGTGACAAAATGTCAAATAGAAATATTCCGGATCCAAACAAAGACAACCGAGAATTGCTTGCTAGACTATGGGATGTAGCGAAATGAAGGGGTGATGGAAAATGTTATTGTCTGTGTACTCAATGCAGGGGATTTAAGAGGAGAATAATATTGATCTCAACAGCCACAAAACATTGGAGGGAACATGGACACGCTGAGGGGGGCAATGAATATCGTCCATTTGTAGGTTTAGCATTATAAAGTTTATTATATTCATTTTTTTGGTAATTGTATGTATTATTTTTATTTTTCGTATATTAATGTATATCTATTGATGTTTCCATGTATTTATATTAAATGAAAGACACCCTACAACATATCGTCCAGAGGAAGTGCTTTCAAAACAAGTTCAGGATCAGGATCATGGAGTGTGTATGTTTAATGGAGAACAAGTGAATGATCATATTGAACAAGATTATCATACCGATAATGTAATTGAAGATGATGGTACAAATACATTGATCCATGATTCATTTAATGTTAGAATGGATGATGATGATGACTTTGATAATGAAAATGATGATGAATTTGATGATGTTCACGATATACCTCTTCTTGATAAGGCATATGAACCCCTTTATGAAGGCTCCAAAACAAATCTTCTCTCTACTGTATTGTTGATAATGAATTTGAAGGTTATGAATGGTCTTTCAAACATTACAATCACATGGATGCTAGGGTATGTAAAATAATCCATCACATATATAGGATCGTGATAAAGTTTATATGTATTCCTCTAATAATTGTATTGTTAACTCATTATTGATCATCGTAAGGATGAAGTGTGTTTCGTTAATATTATTTATTTATTACATTAACAATTTTTTTTTTTTTTTTGTAGCTTGATAGCTGAATTTTTGTTACCACCATAAAATATTTTACCTCGCACATATCGAGATTTATCTTCCATCATGAAAGAGATTGGAATGAATTGTGAAGCAATTCATGCATGCCCCGATGACCATGTTATATATTATAATCAGCATGAATTTGCAACAGAATGTTCAGAATGTCATGTAAGTAGATATCGTACAGATAAAGTAACAAAAAAGGTGCATCATAAGGTTATTCGTTATATTCCCATCATTCCACGTTTGCAACGACTATTCAGGTGCAAAAACATAGCGCAATTTATGGATTACCATGCTAGGAACATAAATCAAGATGATGTTATCCGAATGCCTGTAGATGATTCTTATTTTAGAGATATGGAGGAAAAGTGGCCTCACTTTAAAGAAGAACCACGTAATCTTAGGATTTCTTTGGCACCAAATGGTGTTAATCCATTTGCACAGATGGAATCCATTTACACGGTGTGGCCTATTTTTGTTATCAACAATAATATTCCTCCATGGTTGTCAATAAAGAGGGAGCACATAATGTTGTCGATTGATTATTCCAGGTTTTTTTGTCGAAAATTGTTTTATTTATAATGTAGTTGTGGCATCTCATTTGTCGTATTATGTTTCTTAATTTCATATATATATCTATTATTTTACTCTTGTGCATGGATTATATATCTTAATGGTTCTCATAAAGATATATTTTATATGTACTTCAAATCAATTAGGTAAGTTCCAAGTCAAAGATATGAATGTATATATCGAACCTCTTATAGATGAGCTACTGAAGTTATGGAATGGCATAACTATGTATTATGTATCTAGACCAATACGACAAAGGCAATTTCAATTCCATGCAATGGTTGTATGGACAATACACGATGCCCCTGGATTAACTTCATTTTGGTGGTTTGTAATTTTAAGTTCCACTTTACTTGCATTTAATGATATGGAGTAGTTAGAATAGTTTATATATGAATATATTTGACATAGATATTCCATATCTAAATATTGTAGGTATTTATGCAAAGGGTAAATCTGCATGTCCAGCTTTTGGTCCTAAAATAAAATCTTGTCGTTCAAAAAGATTAAGAAAGGAGGTGTTTGATGAGTATAGGCATTTCCTCTCTAAGAATCATAGGTATAGAACAACTGAAAAAAATATTCTCAATGGGAAGCAGGAGACTGCATTAAAACCATGGAGAATGACACCTTACATTTGGAAGATGCAATACAATAGAAATCGTCATCATGTTACGTATGGATCATCGTATATGAATTGTTATGTATTTTAATTTTTATTGTGAGTTGTTTACTGTAGTGTCCATATTTTATTTATGATGTAATTTATTTATAAATGAATATTCATGATGTCCATCGTGATCATGAAGGCATTAATGGGATTCCACGAGGAATGAAAAGTTATCCTATTCAATTCAGCAGGTTTCCCTACTATGAGCACCTACAAATTGCTCATTTGTTTGATATAATGCATATTGGAAATAATGTTACTGAAACCTTATGGTGACTACTAGAGATAAGGAGGGAGAAAGATAAAGTTGTGAAATCTTGCAAAGACATTCAAGAAAGAAACCATGCAATGAAAGATGTCATCCAATTTCATACCAACGAAGAACAAGTTAATATAAACTCAATTCCATGGATGTTTATGGAGCAACAAAGTAATGTTGTCAAAGAAGTAATGCGGAAAATTAAATTTCCCACTGGATTTTGTGCAAACTTGAAGAATATCATAACCAAAAAAGGTGATTTTGCTGGGGTCAAAACACATGATTGGCATGTCTTCATCAAGGTAATTATTATTTTTATGCCCATTAAAAAAAAATTTGGTCAATTTACTGTGTATATATTTTTTTCTTATTTGTATACTCTTTGTTTAATAAATGGTGTGGTTTGTATATTGATACAGTATGTTCTACCTCTCTCTCTCCCAGACAACTTTGACAACAATGTCAAACAAGTTATATATCATCTTGGTAAATACATGAGGTAACTAGCGATTACTTACATGTGCTTAGTGTTTCTTTAATTCTCCGTATAATCTATATTTGTTTTTTTTGTGCACTATTTCAGCATATATTGTAATTTAATGTTTATTTTTTTTAAATATCATTATTGGTTTGCATCACTTGTAGATGATTGACATCTAAATAAATCCATAAAGAATATATAAAGTATTGGAGGAGAGAAATTCCTCGTCTCATGTGTGAATTGCAGAAGCATCTACCATTGACATTTTTCAATGCACATGAAAACTACCTCATACACCAAGTTGAAGAGATTGAGTTGTGTGGACCTGTGCACTCAAGGTCCATGTGGATGGTTGAGAGGCACTTGAAATTTATGAAGGGTTTGGTGAGACAACGAGCACATGCTGAGGGTTCTGTGATGGAAGGATATACATTATACCAAAACATGTTGTATGTTATTGAATATCTTCCTATTTTAGCATCAAAGCTCAATTTACGTCTCATTTGTGATCCAAACTCCAATAACAAATTTGAAGGGGAGCAACTGAAGGGGAAAGGTAGATTGAGGAATCTGAAAGGTAATTATTAGTTAGTGGATGTTTATTATATCCTTCATATTCTAATTGTATTTTCTAGTCATAATTGCTTCAATTAAGAGCATATACTTTGTTCAGGAGATTTACACCTTTCTTTCATTTTAATGGTTATTATCATTAATTAGTTGGTTGAGAATGGGATGCAATTCATTTATACATCACAAACAATATTGACTAGATGAAGGTATGGATTGAATGATGTGAACAATCGGGTCATGGAATATCATGGGAAGGTGTGGCTTCATTGGTAAAAGAAACACAACGCAATGGAGATAGCAATCTAACAGAAAGGGAAATAGATTTGGCATATGGTGTAAAAGATAAAATGGCAAGCATATAATTAATCAATCCCTCTAAATCTTTTATTTTGCAAATTACATTTTGACGTACATGTTCTTCTTTTCCATGTATTGCTGCATAAGGACTGAATGGTTGTGTAATATTTTCGTGTATTGCTTATTGCAGGTAAAACACCATAAGGCTATGGTCTGCAATGGAGGTAGATATCAGATCAAAAAATTGGATGAAACAAAGAAAACATTAGATTTTGGGGTATCGTCTGTCTTTGAGGTAACTAATGTTTCATCTAGAACTGACAGACATCTAGGAGTCTCAGAAAATCAATACTATGGGTATTTGGAACATATTATACATTGTGACTTTAAATCCTTTAAGGTAGTTCTATTTGTTGTCAAATGGTACAGGTTACGATTGAATCAATGTGATCCTGATAGAACTATTATTGAACATGATAATGGATTTACCATGGTAAACACAAGGTTGTTCGAGCCAAGAATAGATCCCTATGTTCTTCCAAGCCAATGTGAACCAGTATTTTACTCAGAGGTTCCAGGTAAAGCGGGCTGGTCATTTGTTGTGAGACACGATCCAAGGGGAAGGCCGATAAATTATAACCTAAACGATGCTAATGAAGAGGGTTCTCTGGAATAAGGATACGATGATGCACTAGAGCATGATCAACATGAGTTAGATGATGATGATGAGCCAGCAGAAGATGTACTCCAAGAAACAGTTGAATCCGATGATGTAGCAAACAATGCTGATGAAATTTATACCAATGATGACACAATGAGTATAACTGATGATGATGACGATGATGATATGGACAACCCTTACAATGTTGATTCTGGATCTGATGCTACAAATGATTACTTATATGAAGAAGGAAATGACATGGATGAAGAATACGATGACTTATCCTCATGATCATTGTCATAAACATTATCAATATTGTCATCGTTGTCATCTTTGTCGTCATCAAAATCATAATTATCATTATTCTCGCCATCATCATGATCATCTTCATCGCCATCATCATTATTAAAATTAAACCTAGATCAAATTAATTACTTCATATCATCGTCATCATCATCTGTAGCATCGGCATAATCGTCATCATATCATCTTCATATTGTCTTCATCATCGTCATCATCGTATCGTCTTCATCATTGCCATCCTCATCAACATAATCATCACCAACATCATCATCTTCATCATAATCGATGAAGATGACATCGTTATCCTCATGATCATTGTCATCATCATTATCAATATTGTCATCGTCATCATCAAAATCATAATTATCATCATCATTTTCATCATCGTCGTCATCATCGTCACCATCATCATCATTGTCGTCGCCATCATCATCATCTTCATCGCCATCATCATCATTAAAATTAAACCTATATCAAATTAATTACTTCATATCATCGTCATCATCGTCTGTAGCATCATCATCGTCGTCGTCATTGTCAACGATGAAATATAATGAAAGGTAAATATTTAATTAGACCTATTCTTTTATCTTATTTATTTTTAAAAAGAGTTACGGACATCATCATCATCATCATCATCTTCATCATATATAATCATCATCATCATCATCATCATCATCATAATCATCATAATCGTCATCATCATAATTATCACCCTCATCGTCATCTTCATCATCATCGTCGACGTCGTCATCATCATCTTCATCATCATGACCATCATCATTGTCATCATCATTATCATTGTCATTGTTTCCATCAAAATCATCATTATCATCATCGTTGTCATCATCGTCATCATCATCATCTTCATCATCGTCGTCATCATCATCATAGCATGAAAATTAGTGTTTTAAAACACTAAAATCTTGATAGTGTGAGTTAATTATATTGCAAAATACTATAAATAAATATTAATTTAAAGTGATTTATGCCTAAACCTTTATCATTTGATAATGCACATAAGATACATTGTAGTTAGTAACACACATGGTTTTCTTTTGACGTGATATTTGCTAATAAAAATAAAGTGATTATAGCTATAAATATTTAATTTTATTTATATTTGAAATATTTAATTTCCATAAAATATTTTATATGTAATTTTAGAGTTTATCATTATATTTTTGTTTTGAATGTTTTAAGTTTATTTTAAAAAAGTATTTAATTTAAATAAGATATTTATATAGAAGAATGTAGTTAGCAAAATTGATGTCCAAAATTTTTACTTAGTTTATTGCTATAATAAAAAGATCTCAATGTTAAGAATGTAGAACATAACATTAATGGTTTTTTTTAATCTTTTACATACCTTATGGCTCACGAAAAGATATCAAATTCAAATTTTTTCATATATCTTTGATCTTACCACAACTTTATAGTTTGGTGACAAACATCAAAATCATTTTAGATATTTAGACTTTGTTAAATTGCCACAACAATGGCTTCTTAAGTTGTTTAAATGTTTTCATTCCACCCACCAAATCTTGAGTCTCCTCAATAACATATTTGTGCCTTATAGCTATTAAATAAGATATATGTCAAGGTTCTTAGTAAAAGTGTATGTGATAATAAATTATTGTTCTCTTCTTTCTTTTATTAGGAATTTATGACCTTTTTTATGATGGTGATGACAATGATGATGACAATGTTACCATATTGGTATATCATATTTTGTTATATTGAATCCAAGATAAAAAAAAATGGCACAAATAATATTATAATTATTATAAAATAATTGGGCCCTTCATCAACATCATCATCATCTTCATCATCATCGTGTTCATCATCATCACACATCATCATACATCATCGTCTTCATCATCACACATCATCATCTTCATCATCATCATCACACATCATCATCTTCATCATCATCATCACACATCATCATCTTCATCACACATCGTCCTCCTCCTCATCATCATCATCATCATGTGGTTCATCATCGTCATCATCCTCACCATCCTCATCATCATCATCATCATCATGTTCATCATCATCAACATCATCTTCATCGGCATCGTCATCATCTTCATCATCATCTTCATCATCATCATCATCATCTTGATGAACATCATCATCATGTGGTTCATCATCATCATCATCCTCACCATCCTCATTGTCATCATGAACATCATCATCATCATCATCATCATCAACATCATCTTCATCATCATCATCATCATCTTCATCATCATCTTCATCATCATCATCATCATCTTCATGAACATCATCATCATGTGGTTCATCATCCTCACCATCCTCATCATCATCATGAACATCATCATCATCCTCATCATCTTCATCATCATCAACATCATCATCATCATCATCATCATCATCATCATCATATTCATCATCATCATCATCATCATCATTATCATCATCATCATCTTCATCATCATCATCATCATCATGTGGTTCATCATTGTCATCATCCTCGCCATCCTCATCGTCATCATGAACATCATCATCATCATCTTCTTCATCATCATCATCAACATCATCTTCATCATCATCATCATCATCTTCATCTTCATCAACATCATCATCATCTTCATCTTCATCAACATCATCATCATCATCATCATCATCATCAACATCATCATCATTACACATCATCATCATCATCATCACACATCATCATCTTCATCACACATCGTCGTCGTCGTCATCATCATCATGTGGTTCATCATCGTCGTCGTCATCATCATCATCATCATCATCATCATCTTCATCATCATCATCATCATCTTCATCATCATCTTCATCATCATCTTCATCATATTCATGAACATCATCATCATGTGGTTCATCATCGCATCATCATCATGAACATCATCGTGAACATCATCATCATCATCATCATCTTCATCATCATCAACATCATCTTCATCCTCATCATCACCATCTTCATTGTCATCTTCATCATCGTCATCGTCATCATCTTCATCATCATCAACATCATCATCATCATCCATCAACATCATGATCATCCATCATCATCATCGTCGTCGTCGTCATCATCACCAACAACATCGTCGCCATCGATAGCATTATCAGCGTCGTCATCATCATCATCATCAACATGGTTAGAATTTTCATCATTTCATATGATATCAAGACAGTCATCACCATCATCATCATCATCATCATCATCATTGTCATCATCTTCATCATCATCATCTTCGTCTTCATCATCAACATCATCTTCATCCTTATAATGAACATCCTCATTTTCATCAGCATCATCATCATCATCATCATCATCATCGGCATCAAGGATAACATCATGATCATCATTGACATCATCATCAGCAGCAACATCCTCATCCTCATCATCATAGATTCACTGCACACATAAAGACTCACATAGATACACCCCCCTCTTTGTATATAAAAATAAATAAAACAT